>JBBGZY010000581.1:2535000-2567500 GCA_037952925.1 Lithobates clamitans | reverse complement strand
CTTATGAGCATGCGTCGTTTTTTTGTCCGTAGGACTAGCATACAGACGAGCGGACTTCGGGGTCCGTCGTAGTTACGACGTAAAGATTTGAAGCATGTTTCAAATCTAAAGTACGTCGGATTTGAGGCTAAAAAAGTACGTTGAAAGTCCGAAGAAGCCCACACACGATCGGATTACCAGCCAGCTTTAGTCCGTCAGCGTCCGTTGGACTTTTGTAGCTGAAAAGTCCGACCGTGTGTACGCGGCATAAGGGCCTTCTTTTTTCTGGATCCCTGGAGAATTGCTCCAGAGCTTAGTAAATGAGGTAAAGCTTGACTTTGCAAAGAGTACCCACTCCTGTGCAAGGGAAATTAAAAAAACAGCATTTTTGCTTGCACATGATTGGATGATGGAAGTCAGCAGAGCTTCTGCTCATTTACTAAGCTCTGGAGCAACTGCTCTTGCAGAGGACAACTGCACTTTGCAAAGTGCACAGTCTTTTTCCCTTTAGTAAATCAACCCCATAGTCCTAAGCTGCAAAGCAGAGGTACTAGTGTAAAGTGCAATCACTGTTGTGCTATAGTCTTACATAAACATTAGCTACAAACTGCACAACCTGATGCCGGGTACGTGACTTAGGTTTGCCAGGATCCGATCCACTGAGATGCCTACTGCCCAAAGCTCTGTGTCCCACAGCTTACAGGAGCTCTGGTGCCTTGGGCTTTAAAAAAATGTACGCTTTGCGCCTGCGCACTGGCGCGCCGTGCACGTCCCCTCCTTCCCTGCCATAAAAGCGTGCCACCTGCGCACGCATGCACACGAGTAGGACCATCATGGCGGCAGCCGGGGCGAGGGGGAGAAAGAAGACCACCTGCGTGGGATCCCCCCTTTCAGTTTATGTGGCAGAGCCTGCAGCGGAGGAAGTGAGCAGCTTCTTACACCAGGATACACGCTCAGTGAAGCTGGTCTAAGTATACACCAGGTATGTCTCTTACTCCCTCTAGTAGCGGAAACCAGGTAAAACATACAAACTACTCACAGAAGATAATCCATAAACTTTATAAACTTCAGGATTGTCTTCACTTACCTTTTTCCAGCCTTCACCCATCACGGCGGGTAGTGTTGTGCCAACCTTCAGGGTTTTGGGTTACTACTCACAGGATCCTCTTCCCTGGACCTGTAGAAGACTCTGCCAGAAACTTTTTGTGCCACTGTTATATTAGTACACCAAAGCCTGGATCCCAGAGCCCAGACCTCCAAGGGGAGACATTACAGGCAAAACCTTGTTTCTTCTTATCACGAGGCCCGAGTACCATCCATCTTAGGCGTGTTAGTATTGGCCCGAGGTATGGATCCAGTTGTATAGCTCCTAGGTCCTACCAGAGACAATCAAACAGAGCTTTCTTCTTAGCACATCTTCAATGTGACCAACCACTTTAGACACTGGTGAAAAAACTGAGGCACTCTCCATATGGGAGGGGTTATAGGGGAGGAAATCACCTTATAATTAGGGTGACAAGTGTCCAATCACCTGAAGGTACTATCTAACCCACTAAGCATCTACCAAGCCTCTGTGTCCCGTGATGTACGAACAAGAAAAAAGGTTACATTTTAGGGGACGAGGGCTAAACCACTTCCGCTGGGAAGATTTAACCCCCTTCATGACCAGGCTATTTTTGCGATACGGCACTGCGTTATTCTGACAATTGTGCGGTCATGCAACGCTGTACACAAATAAAAGTTATGTCCTTTTTTCCCCACAAATAGAGCTTTCTTTTGGTGGCATTTGATCACCTCTGCAGTTTTTTTTGTTTTGTTTATAGCGCAAAAAATAAAGATTAAAGAAATAGTTTTTTTTTTTCAAAATTGTCGCTTTCTCCTATAAAACATATCCAAAAAAAAATTTGAAAAAAATCTAATATTTCTTCATCAATTTAGGCCAATATGCATTCTGCTACATGTTTTTTGGTGAAAAAAATCCAAATAAGCGAATATTGATTGTAGACGCTATAACTTTTGCTCAAACCAAACTATGGGATATTTTTATTTATTTTTAAAATGTTTTACTAGTAATGGCAGCAATCAGCGACTAACAGCGGGACTGCGACATTGCGGCAGACAAATGTGGCGGACACTTTTTGGGTACCAGTGACACTAATATAGTGATCAGTGCGAAAAAATATGCACTCACTGTACTAATGACACTGGCAGGGAAGGGGTTAACAGCAGGGGCGTTCAAAGGGTTAAATGTGTTCCTAGCAAGTGCTTACTCACTGTGTGGAAGGTGATTCTACTGAGGGAAGGCATAGATCCATGTTCCTGCTTAGAAACACAGGATAAATGTCTTCCCTACTAACAGAACGGCAGTCTGCCCTGTTTACATAGGAAGACCGCCGTTCTCCTTCTGTAGTAAACAATTGGCAAAACCGGTGGACATCGAATCCGCGGTACTCGCCGCTGGGCTTCCGCTGTGTGATCACAGCAGAAGTGGGTCTCTGGCGGTGCGCATGCCCGGACCCGGAAGTGTCCAATCATGTACTAGGTAAGTGAACTGGCGCAGAGCGGCCACCCTGCCACAGTAAATGTGCGGTGGGTGGTCGGGAAGTGGTTAAAGTAACAGTGTTGGGAGTTTCTGAATGTTAATGTATTATTTTGGAGTTTAGCTTAACCACTTTTCTATCATGGTATGTTTATAAATTGCACTGGGAAAATGAATTCAAAATCAGCATTCATGAAGATACACAATTTTGATCTGTTTAATAACAAAGTCAGGAAATCTTTTTTTCTTTTTTCCTCAAAAATGTTTTTTTTTTTGTGTAAAGAGAAAAAAAAAGAGTGGTTATTAAATACTGCCATAAGCAAGCTCTACAGTATATACGTCTCCAAAAAATAAGACTGGAATGCTCTGGCAAGGGGGGCACCCCACTGTCAGAACACAATAGCACAGCAGGGGAGAGCGCTGTACTAACATCGGATAGTTAATACAGCGGCTCCTCCTGATCTGTCAGGTTTTTATTCGTTCAGTCCTGCTGGGTTAAACAAAAAAAATAGTAATGTGTACCAGGCTTTAGTGGTTAAATAGTAAGGGTTCAGGCAGGAGGAGGGGTTAATGTATTTGGGACACTGCAACACAGCGTAGCGAAATTTACACATGTTCTTTGTTCCATTAGTTTTGATGCTTAGCTTTTGGCACCAAGACATACGAAAATACACAATGAGATTGCATAACCCATTTTCCTGGTACTCTTCATTAGAGGTATATACAGGCTTTATGTACATACGTATATGCTTATGCCAGCACCCGTGGCAACATCTATTAACCATGCAATGTACTGTAAGTCCTCTTGTAAACAGTGCCATTCCAGCCATGGTATAGAATCTCTAATAGTGTTGAAATGTTGGTACACCACATACAACAGTATATTCACCTACACTGGACCTAGTGGAGGTAAATAATGCAACTGTCCCAGGAGTCAGATCATCTAAAGCTCATATTTTGGTTTCTTACATCTGAGGGACAAACCTAGCATAATCATGTTTTTGCAGGGGACTTCCACTCTGTCTGCAATTTTTAAAATATAATATGAAGTAAATTTAATTTTTTAAAATCTAAAAAGGAGAATGACAAGATGTGATTCTCCAATCCATCAAGTTCCACCTATAACTAAAATATCATTTTGTATAGACTTCCCCATTAAATCTGTGCAATTAAAGTGTATTTAGGTGTATTGCTTATGTGTTCCCCTTCAGTCTATTAGTTTAGTTAAAAGCATTTTGTTACAATATCTGTTCAATAAGTATAAAAAAAAAAATACCTGTAGATCCTGCTAGAAATCTAGTGAGCGGATAGCTTCCTGTAGACTGTGCTGCACTCTTATCAGTTAGCAGCATACTCAACTCTTTCTGTGGAGTACAAAACTCCCTCTCTATGCTATGGGGATGAAGAGAGGGGGTGGTGTTCTGTAATCCTAACACACTTTCTGTTCTAGATTGGCAATTCAGCTCCTCCACAGATACAATACGGAGCATGGGCTTTGTTGCCCCAGGATAGCAAGTCTACGAAAATAATAATAATATAAAAATAAAACACATCCTTCAAAACAGGAAAACGAATGCAAAATGAAATAATTAAATTTTTGTAGCGCATTCCTCCTAAAGTATAATTCACATCAATATTGATTACTCTATGAAAGTGCAATTCAAATAACGTAGGACACAAAAACATGGCATTATAATATTTACAAACACACACAAACTAAAACTAAAGCTGAATGCCAATTCTGTAAAGTGTTCTTTCTTATTCTGCAAAAACCCTCTTTACAATAATAGGAGGATACAATTCTTAACCAGAGGACAGTCCTTCGTTTTATAATTCAAGAGTGTCAACAGTGGCAATAACCTCAGGTGCCATTTGTCTTTAGTGCACTTGTGACACGTTGGCATGATCCATAATTTGGCAACCATTTAGCGTGACATTTCCCTTCAGCCGAGCCATAACATTCAGTAAAGTCATTATTTGGTTCCATTTACCATATAAATTGTATTGTTGTGTATGCATGCTAGCTCCTACATCAGAAGCCTTGAAAATGGGTAAATCTTACATACATACTAACAGATACTCCATGGCAGAACAGTTTTGCTCCTCTATGTAGAAGAGAGAAAAAGAAAAAAGCGATCAAGAATGCGCTCGTTAAATGTCATTATGAAGAAAAGAAAAAAAAAAAAAAAAAAGGGACTCCCCCCTCTTTCTTCTGAAACTGTAATTATAATATGTGTACATGACATGGCTGTTATACTTGGCCAGGCTTTCTTTAAAAAAAATATCCTGGTGGGGATCTACCTTAATTTGAAAAGGCATTACGACATTCCAGCAGGACAATTAAATGTGAAGAATATCTGGGTCTTGGCTTGTTCAGCGGGGAAAATAGGCAAATTTAGACATGTGATCATGATTCAAAGGAAAAAAAAAAAAAAAAAAAAGGAAGAAGGAGAAAGCTGCAACCATTTACTGCCACAAAGGGCAAACAAAATTCTAAAATTATACCCGTGAATATAGTGTAACCTATCGTAGATGAGAGCAAATAGAATGAGAATTTCATAACCACCAGTATTTAATTTCTTTGGTAACTATAGTAAATACATCCCAGGGTCAGAAAGTTAACATAATAGCAGCTAAATTAAAAAAAAATTGTTGTAGGATATAAAAAAAAAAAAAAAAAAAAAAGGGTAGAAGAGAATAAAACATAATATTCCAGCATTCTATCAGATAAAAAGGTATACCTACCACCTATGAAATTGGCAATCACATGATTTCTGATGCAAAACGGACACAGAATGTTATGTGAAATGTAAAAATCTCACAAGTTTATTTGGAACAGCTAATGTGCTTTTATTGCAGGGATCTCTACACTCTTGGCAAGACCTTTATTCGGTGGCAACGTTCACTGCCAAAAAGGGGAAAAAAACCTATAAATGTACAAACACAAAGGTTTGTTTGTGGTTTTTAAAGGTTTTTTGGACCATTAAATTGAGTACAGAAGTAGGTAGAAAATCAGGAACATGAGAAAGCACACAGATAGCTAGATGTAGTAATCTGAAAATTTTTAGAAAACTGTAGCAAATGCAAACCACTAAGCTTCACCTAATGTATATATTTTTCGAACATTATCAAGAATGCACGTTTTCTCTTTAATTGTTTTTATTTTTTGTACATACTTCAAATATTATCAAATGCAAAAAAAAACAGATTTAAATTATTTATTAGTACTGTATATGTTATATGAAAATCATTTTAACAAAATAAATTGCTATTCTGATATCCCAAAATAGATCTAGACCTTCAATAAAAAAAAAATACATTCTTTATTCGACAATTTAACATGAATAAACATTATATATTATGCAGATTAATAGAAGGAAAAGTTCTCTACTGGAAACTTTTTGTGTTTATGGCATTGGTAAGGTTAATTTTGAAACAATGAAGTGCCTAAATAAGTGCTTTTTTTATTTTGTGCAATGAAAACGTTTTACCAACACCTTTGTACTGTTTCAATATGCTCTCCAATAGCTATAACATGTTTTAGAGTTTCCAGGCAGAAAGTACCGTTAACTTTTGTGATTTATATCATTGTTCTGTTTTTACAGCTTGCTGTTGACAAGGTGAGGCAATTCAACTACAATTTTCCCAATGTTTTTCCCTGTGTACAGATAATCTACAGCGCGGAAAACAGACTCCAAGCCAGTAAACTTGCCTTCTGGAGATAGTTCTCCATTGTCCACTTCACAAACTAGTTTCCCACTTCGTTGCAATTTCACCAAAGACATAATGGCCTCCTTGTACTCCGACAGATAATGGGTCAAGAAAAAGCCATGGATGCTAGCAGATTTTCTTAGTAATACTGCAGGTAGGGCTGCTTCTTGAACAGGCAAAATACCTAGCGGGGTTTTATACCCAGAGATAAAGCCAATTATTATAAGGTCACCTTTGGTGGCCAAACATTTTACAGACAAATCAAACATTTCTCCACCAACAGACTCGTATACAACATCTACTCCCTCTGGAAATTTTTCCTTTATGACGGAAGCAACATTTTCTGCCTTATAATTGATCGGGAGATCACAGCCAATAGATTTTAAGAATCCTGCTTTTTCTTCAGAAGAGCATGTCCCAATAACATAGCACTCTGCATTTTTTGCAAGCTGCACAGCAAATTGTCCTGTTCCACCAGCTGCAGCAGTCACCAAAACTCTCTTTCCTTTGCTCAGATTCCCAAACTCTTTAAGACTGATGTAAGCTGTTGTGCCACTGATGAGAAAAGTTAGGAATTCAGGTGTTACTGAAGGAACTGGAATAGCTGTTTTAGCTGGCACAACTGTATACTCAGCGAAAGAGCCAGTTTGGACATAAGCAACTGGCTGGCCTACTGCAAAGTTTTTACTAGCACTCAGTCCCAAGGCTACAACTTCTCCAAGGCCTTCAAAACCAACATCGAATGGAGGCTTCACCGAGGTATCATATTTTCCAGATGAAAAGTTGATGTCTGATGCATTGATGCCAACGTATCTATATATAAAAAAAAAAAAAAAAAAGTGTGAAGAAAGAAAAGCATGAAATATAAGTCATCAATTAAGTGTCTATAGAAGAATAAGAGGTCTTGCCTCAGTTTGAAATTTTACTAATTTCTATTATATAAACAAGATACCGGTTGATCGTATGCCAAAATCCCACAATCTTAGGTCACTTTGAGAATGCCCCGCTGTGTTTGGGTAACTTGCATGAATACACTGTGCTGTGACCACAGTTTTCCACAGACTTCTATTATGTCCTACATTTTTGGTCTGTTTTCTGAAAGCGCACCAAAAGATGAGGCATGCAGGACTTGTTACACTTTCAAAAGATGCACCAAAAACAGGACATAATAGAAGTCTATAGGAAACAGCAGGTACATTGTGCTGCAGCCAAACTGCAGCCACTACTGCAATGTGAAAGCGGCCTTAGTATTAATCTGGAAAACACAGGAATGAAGGGAAACTTATAGCAGTCGCACAAATTATCTTACTGACACATTCCCATAACCAAACACTTTTGGAAGGTTGGCATATACAAGTGTGATTAGTACCAATCTCCTGTGTCTGTGGCGAACTCCTGCTGGTAGAAAGTCTGCTACTTTAAAGTGTTGGCACACATCCTTGCCTCTGCCCTTCTAATGCTTCCATGACCAAGCAAGAGAAAATTCATTCCCTAGAGAGAAAGTCACACAACAAGCACATCAGCAGTGATGGACGGGAGGCGTGGTCAAGCTCACATTCGGAGCATCAGTACTCCATCAAATGCCTGATTAAGGAGCACGCATGCGCCAAACGCGAGCTCCTTCATCAGGCATTTGATGGAGTACGCATGCTCCGAACGCAAGCTCGACCATGCCTCCCGTCTATCACCACTGACGTGCTTATTGTGTGACCATCTTCAGCCCTCAGAGCCTTGGGAACCACCGGAAACTGCTGACCACCACCGCTGCCCATCTGGACTACAGGAGCCCAAGCTACTTATGCCATGCACATTATATCTCACCAAAATGTGAGTTGATCTTACTTTTATTAAACATTGAATTTTAACTGAGATATTGCACTCAGAGTGGCGCCGCTCCTCTCTTTCACCCATAGCCACAGAGTCAATTCTGTTCTCTACAGCCGGCTGTCCACACTGATACAGACCAGAACCTCTAAACCCTGCTCTGGTCTCAGTAGTAAATTAACTTTGTCTACTGGCACACCTGGACCTTGGAACTATTTCTATATTGCACTAGCTGTGTTTCCAGCGCTTCATCTTTTTTAATTTTATCATCCACTCCCTAGCATCCTAAGAAGCTTCTTGTCTCTCTCCTTAAAACTAGTTCTTCTGGCAAGCCTAATGGCAGTCAAGGATTGCGAGCTGTTAATCCAAACAGTTCGTCATTCAAAAACTATCCTCTATCACTTTCACAATGAAAATTAAGGTTTCAAATGCAAAATAGCATGATGTTTAGGTAGGATAGAAGAGATCATTACATTATATATATATATATATATATATATATATATATATATATATATATATATATATATATATATATATATATATATATAGTTCAGATATATTTGGCCATTTCTTCTAAGTGCAGAGGCACTCCTCAATAGCCCAGTACGTATAAGTGCTCAGGAAAAGGTCATAATGGCAGCTTGCATTATTACATTTATTTACACTTTTTGCTTTAGATAGCGATGGGTAAATTACAAAAAGGGATGTTCATATTAAAGTGTTTGTGAACCCATTTGCTTAAGTCTATGCCAGCCCCTCTAATTAGAGCCTGGCATAGCACACTGTATAAGTCATTAAAAAAAAAGCTCTAAATAGGCTCTAAATAGGCATTTAGAATGCGCTTCTTCAGGTCGGTCACATGACTTGCAGCAGTTTTACAGCTCCGATGGATGGCTTCTGCAGGAGGGGCCGAGATCTCCCTCTGACGTCAGCCGGGGAGATCACATAGCCGCTCAGCTCCTCTCTGTCCGAGTTGCAAAGCAGCTTGGAGTCACGTGACCAGCCTGAAGACAGCTCTAAATAAGTATTTAGAACGCTTGTTTTTTAAATGTGCTATGCCAGGCTCTAATAAAGAGGCTGGCAACAACAATTTTGGGTTTTTAGTTTCAGTTTCAATAATAGCGGCGGGGGGTGGGGTGGAGACAGACAGAGGGAGCTGAGAGGCAGGAAGGGGGAGAGGAGAGCAGAGGGGACAGCAGCGTATGACGCACTCTGACCACGGGGGTCAGGGCTCAGTAGCCCTGGTTATCACAGTCAGCACAGAGAGGACCTACAGGAAGTGGCAGATTCAGGGAGGTTTTTTTTACAGTTTAGACGAGGCAGATTACACAGCACAAGCACTGTGCAATCTGGTTTAAAGGGATCAGGATCTGAATTTTTTTTTTCAGGTTAACAAGCACTTTAACACGTCTTAACATTTGGTAGAGATTCACTATATTTGGCTAATATTTAATAAAGCCCCTAAATATTTCAAGGGCTAGACTACTAAGTGAATACGGTAAAGCTAGAAGGGTGGAATTAATATTCTTCTTTCTACAATATTTATAGGCACACTCCTGCTGCAACATGATTGTTTCCAATCCTCCTTAAACATTATCTATAATATGAAATTCAGCAGGGAACATGTGACCCTCCTGTAGCTGCCCTGGACCTAGATCTTACCACTGGACAAGCCTAGTGATCAAATAAATGAAGATTTTTTTTTAGGTAGAATGACCCTTTAAATGGTCATAGACAGTCACACCTGAGATGAGCATAAACCTGCTATGAGCACAGTAGATATGAACACACATACACACTATAATAACAGCCAATAGGAAAGAAGGTGGTTTGTGGGTTTAAGCAGAATTACTTTTTTTTGTGTTTTCCTCTTAACGACTATAGTAACTTCAAGCACCATAAAAACGCCTATTTGTACCTTTCCCATACTCTCCCACTGTCCATACCCAAAAAGTCCTACACACATATACTTTATACCAGGGGTATTGTACTGTGGCAGGTTGGCTCCCCTAGGCAACCCAATGTAACTGTGCGTCGGTTCGCCTTTTGACCACTAAAGGGGGCGCATGCACGCCGCCGGAGGCCCACGGCGTGACGCTGGAGCCGATGAGCGCCAGGCACCCGCGATTGCTCCACACAGAGACAGAATAGAGATCTGTCAATGTAAACAGACAGATCTCCGTGCTGTCAGGGGCGAGCGATCTGTTTTTCATACCAAGTATGAAAAACGATCGGTCTCCTCACCCAATCATTCCCCCCCATAGTTAGAATCACTCCCTAGGGAACACAGGTAACCCCTTGATCGCCCCCTAGTGTTAACCCCTTCCCTGCCAGTGACATTTAGACATATATGTGTGTGTATATGTATATATATATATATATATATATATATATATATATATATATATATATATATATATATATATATATATATATATATATATATATATATATATATATATATATATATATATATATATATATACACACACACATTGGCCTAAACTGAGGAAAACATTTGCTTTAAAAAAAAAAAAAAAATTGGGGATATTTAGGCTCGATTCACATCTATGCAGTTTTAGTGCTTTTTGCATTTTGCACTACAGTCCATTTAACATGGTTTCCTGTGGAAAACGTTCTGTAGTGCAAATCTGCAAATTCAAAAACCACTAAAAATGCATAGGTGTGAAACCAGCCTTATTATAGCAAAAAGTACAAAATATTGTGTTTTTTTCAAAATTCTCGCTTTTTTTTGTTTGTAGCGCAAAAAAATAAAAACAGCAGAGATGATCTAATACCACCAAAAGAAAGCTCTAATTGTGGGAAAAAAAGGATGTAAATTTTGTTTTGGTACAACTTCGCATGACCATGCAATTGTCAGTTAAAGCGACGCAGTGCCGTATCACAAAAAATGGCCTGGTCATTGAGCAGCCAAATGTTCCGGGGCTGAAGTAGTTAAATAGCACCTTCACGCATTGGCAAATGCAGTGAGTTTTTGCAAGTGGGCCGCACGGTGCTGCAGCAATTTAAAATAGGGTCAGGGACTTTTTTTTTTTGCGTTTCTTCATGTAAGGCAGCCCATTGAAATGAATAGGCTGCCTACATGCACAATGCAGGTTGCAATGTGGTAAACATAACCTCAGATCCTTCTTTCTTCCCATCACATTCCCATTAATACATCAGTATTCTTAGTCTCCCTGCATAACAGCCCCCCCCCCCTTTTCACATCCCGCCCTTAGTGCCCCTTTATATCATCTCGCTTCTCCTTCATATCACCCCTGTATTCCTTTTACATTCCAGTCCTCTTTCATACAGCATCATTCCCCTTCACAATTCTGTCCTCAGCCCCCTCTCCTTTATATTCCTGTCTCTGACCCCTCTTTTATATCACCCCCAACTTCCTCCTCATCCAGCACAGCAGTCGCATAGTCCTTTCCGTCTTACCTTACACACACACACACACACACACACACACACACACACACACACACACACACACACACACACACACACACACACTGAGCACGGCAGACACAGCAGGTCTAGAGCTGACGTCACGTGGCAGGATAGTTCTGAATGGAGCAAAGGAGCTGCACAACTTTTTCTGTTAATCGGCTTGTGATTGGTTGCTAGGAATGCCTAGCAACCAATTACCTGCTGCTCAGCTTAAAAAGTTAACTTTGCAGCGTCGCCCCCATCAAGAACTGTCTTGCCTCCGGATGCCAATAGCCGCATGTGGGGATATCAGTTGTGGCGACGGCTGAGAGGGAGAGGCGGCTCCTAAATGGCAGGATCGCAGCGGGCTGGGTGGAACAGTGCCTCGGTCTGGACGTGGCCAGCGGTCCACCATTTAGTGATGCCCGTTGTATACTATTTGAAAGAGCTTGGCCCCATATGTGACACTACTCAGAGCAAATGACTGGAACTGTGGGAGGCAGGGGGGAGTGTTCATGTGTATCCTCATGTTCAACAGCACTAGGTTTTTGATGGGGTTTCAGCAGCAAATGAGGAGCATCATAAGCTATGTGCAGGCACTTTAATGTAAGCTTGTATCAAATAGGAAAATTTTTTAAAAGGCCCATGCACATTAATGCATTCACTGCAAGTTTCTGGCACACAACTGCCGGTACGCGTTGTACAAACTCGGTTTTGTGCCTAAAGGTTGAATGCTGTTGGATGCTTCATGTGCTTTCAAAACAAAAAACGCAGATTATAGTGCCAAGCCACTTTGATTATATACCCTGTTTCCCCGAAAATAAGACCTAGCGTGATTGTCGGTGATGGCTGCAATATAAGGCCTACCCCCCAAATAAGCCCTACCCTGTTTCCCCGAAAATAAGCCCTACCCTTAAAATAAGACCTACAAAGACTTTAACTAGGGCTTATTTGGGGTGTAGGGCTTATATTGCAGCCATCACCGACAATCACGCTAGGTCTTATTTTCGGGGAAACAGGGTAGCCCTTCTTCCTCCTAAAGTGGTTCTAAAGCCTAAACATTTTTTACCTTAATGCAAGGCATTAGGCATCAGCATCCCCCTCACCCTCCTAATACTTACCTGAACCCTCATTGGATCCAGGGCTGTGCACATCTGCAGCTCTTTTCTTTCCTCACTTGCGGGTCTCACTGGCTGTGCTGGGGCACTGGGAGCCATTGGCTGTCACAAAAAGCTTGTGAAGAGGGAGCAAGGCCAAGTTCCATTGTCTGTCAATAGACATAGCAGCGTGGCTCCGGACCAAGCACGCTTCCCATGGGGGCACTGGACAGAGAGAAGGGGCCAGGAGCACCAGAAGGGGACCTGAGAAGAGCAGGGAAGTATAAACATGTTTGTTATTTAAAATTTGTAAAAGTAATTTTTTTTTTTTTTAATCGCTTTTATGCTACTTGCTTTTTTACTTGGACCCAATGCTGGTTTGTAAATAGTCTTTGTGCATGTACATATGCTTTTCATGCAGTGACTGTATGCTCCACCAGAGCAAGCTCTTCTCCAACCTGAGGAGCTGTATACTCTGCCTTGATTGTTTTTGTTTAGTCATAGCCAGATGTTAACAAATGCCTAGTGAATGGGATACAAGTCCAAAGATGTTCTTTCAACACATGTATCAAAATGCAATATATTTGCTGTACTCTTCAAAAGATTCCTATTACACATAAGGGTTTTAGTGGACTCAGCAAAAATCCTGATTTAGGGAGCCCCTGTGAAGAAGAGGCCCTAGGCAATTGCCCTGTGATCAGACAGCATATGGGTAAGGACAACAAAAGCAAAGGACGTGATAATACACATGCATGAAACCAGAGCTTGTTTTATTGGTGTTTCTGGCTACAAATCATCTATGAACTCTGCTCACCTCCCTTAGGCTTTGTTAAATACAGAGACCTTGATGCTTCATCAGGCCCTAAACATATATAAGATTTCAGTGATTTAGTGATTCTGGATCCTGAGCTTCTCTTTAGTGGACAAGAGGTAAAGCAGGGCCTGTGATGCTTATTAGGACTAATACTGAAATGGGGATTATATAATCACAAGCATATATAGACTACCCCTTTTTCAGGCATTCCAATGCTGCCCATTGATCAGTGATGTATTAGCATTAAGTTCACAAGAGTAATAGGAAACTCTGTTTAAAACAAAGATTAAAAAACAGAGTTGCTATTGTAGTGGACACAACTTGCAGTAAAATATCCTGGGACTAGAAACAATATGCTACACTTTTAAACTGTTAACATAGAAATAAATATTTTTTCCCCTACAGCAAAGACAATAAATTCCTCATAGTAGGCCTAAGTAACTAAATGCACCTGAATAATTTCCCATCTCCGACTTCATTAGCAATGCTTGCAAAAGTTTCACTCCAGCAAAATACTAAGTTTTCTGAAAATATAAATTCAGATTTGAAAGATTTTATTTGCTTCCAACCTGATTCGATTGCTGAGATGAACAAAAGGTTTTCAAGTCTGGTATGAAAGTTATGCCCTTTGTAAATAAACCCCATAATTACTAAAAATGAGACAAGAAAATGAGTGACAAATGGGATATGATTAAAGTAAAAAAAGGTTTGATATAGAACAGATACCAGAAATTAACGAATATTATGAAATCTTAACATTCCAAGGAATGTTACTGAACATGGCTGTTAATTACAAAGTAAAAAGTTTAATCGGGTTTTATTGTGGTTTTGCATCAACAATTAAAATAGGAGATTAAATATGGAAATGTTTCATAGAAAGCAGACACCACACTGCCAATGTCATCTGCACAGACGGTGAGGGAAAAAAAAATGCTTAAGGAAAATAATTTTAAGTTTAATTGGTTAGCACTTAATAGTCTGTCTCCTGTAGGGTCCTTGTACTATGTTTCTGGGTACAAGTGGAAGCTGAAAAACTATATTAACCCCTGGACATCTGCAATGCTTCTTTTGACTGGACACACTATCACTACACAGGCAGCAGCCACATCTCAGAATGAATGACCAGAGGGAGCACTCCCATCTTTGAAAAGGAGGTGGGGAGGAATAAAAGTGGAGGCAGAAGAGGTAGGGGCACAGCAGATTAACCCCCACAGTGTTTGAAGTGTCAGCAAACAAGCTACAGGCACCTCCAACTGTAAAGGGGGTTAATTGCTGGGGAATAACAATAAATCACAGCCTGGAATCCTTACCAATTGTTTCTACCGTCCAGGTCACTTTGTGGTCACTTAAAAAGGATAACTATGTAGCTTTTATATTATATGGCTAATGTAAGAAAATCCATAAAGAAAAAAAAAATACATTAAGCCAGAAACTTTTTTTTGCCAACACAAGTGCATAAATGAATGCTAGATAAGCAAATAGAAGGCTCTTTAAACAAATCGGTGGCATGCACTTTTTTTGCCAGCTCTGGCACGGTCACAAAAAACACGAGACGACTTTTAGCAACTGTGTGAAAATACAGGAAAAAAAAAAAAAAAAAAACTGTCAAGGAAACTTTCTTCTTTAGGTTTAAACAAACTAGGTCTGAATCAAAACAAATATATGAACGGATCGGAAAAAAAAAATTAAAAAGATAAAAAAAGAGAAAGCCCTGAAAATATAACATACAAATAAAAAGTACTGGGGCAAAATACAATCAAGACCTGTCTACATCATATGAAAGTTGTGTGCAATAAATTCCTCTCCTTCATGGGTCAAAGGAATAGTGTAAAAACAGGCAAAATGATGCTCATTGCAAGAAGACAGGAATAACTCCAGGTAGCCACCGGTTGACTGATATAACAGGTCATCTGCCTTTGGTTACCCTCAGGTGTTTCCTAGTAGGATTAACCCTTTGTTCTTTCTTTTGGCTCATTATCCTGTAGCAGTTAAAATTACTTTATTAGATCAGGCATACTGCGCAGGTTTTGCTGCAAAATACATCGAAATCTGCAAATGCTCCCAATGTATCTGTTGTGTATGTGTATTATAATATATATATATATATATATATATATATATATATATATATATATATATATATATATATTCTCGCAGTATTACAGTGAACGTTGTTACCATTGGAAAAATACTTGCGAAAAAAAAAATAAAAATAAAAAGAAGAGGTGAATGATTTAAAATTATTTCCTTGTATACTTCTGCATAAGTCCTATGCAGAGGCTCTTATTCATTTTCTATAGCACTGTTTACTCAAGTTCTACCAATATTGTGATTTTAGAAACACGGAAACTAGTAATATTAGGGACTGTTACATTTACATGTTTCTCTGGTAACTTTTCTGCCTATCGAGAACATTTTCCAAGTACTCATAGCACGACTGTAAACACGATCACAAAGAAAAAAAAAAAAAATGTGACATGGCTGAAAAAATTAATTGGTTGGAACCACAAATCCGCATATAAAAAAAAATTTATGTGTATTTAAATAAAAAACAAAAACAAAAAACGCATGTATGAGAATTAGTTAGGTGTAATGATGCAAAAATTTAATTCTGGTGTGTCGCTTTTCATTTCTAAAATATTTTATGATGAGGGTAGTCTAAAAGCAGCCATATATAACTATAAACGTCAGTGTGTATATTTATATACATTATATATCTATTATTTTTCTGTATGGGAGGGTACCATGATAAATTGACTAGAAAAGGGAACTAAATTAAAAAAAATAAATAAATAAATAAAAAAAGGGGGTGGGGGTACTTGACATAAACATTGTTCATTTAAACACTTTAGCATGCGTTATTTAAGAAAGCATAAAAAAATCCTAAGGCATATTAAAAAATAATAATCACATACATATAGTAAGCAGAAAAATATTGTAGTATCAATAGCAATGTCTTAAAAAATAAACAAATAAAAAAAGAGAAGAAGGAGGAGGAAAACAGCTAAACAAGGAAAAAACAAAAAAAAAAATTAAAACATTTCTTAAAAATCGGTCATGGCACTCAATAGTTCCAATGCAAAAATACAGTAAAAGTTCTTTAAAATATCCATACAGCTTAAAACTGGAATATATCTTTTTTTTTTTCAAAAGGAAAACAATCAGTAACTCAAACTTGGTCAGAAATTATAGAAAATCAGGTTCCTATATTTTTAAGGTCAGAGCTATTAATAAAATATTGATAAAAAAAACGTGAACACATAAAAACAGATAGCTTTACAATGCCTATGATGAGCATGGCCGAAAAAAAGGAAACATACATAAAAATAAGACATGTTTATATTTCAAGGTTGGAAAGGTGGTGTCATTTTTCACCAAAAGGTAGCAAGTTTTGGGGTTATATTGAGTCCAGTTGTAATATTTACTCTCATGGCAAGTGGATGACTGCTGCCCGCTGACAAAATAGCAAAATATGGCGAGACTCAGGGGTGCTTCCAAATCATTTGGCAATGGTGGTAGTAAAACTGACCACACCCACCGTGCTTTTTTTTTTTTGTTTGTTTATATGGAAGCCTTGTGTATTGAATAGTTCTTAGAGACAGAAAAATATTTGCAAAAACTAGGCCGAATGATAACAGTTCTACCAATTTGTTTCAAAAATTACATGTATAAAAGTCTTGGCAAAAAATATCCTGCAAAATAATGTAAATATCCTGCAAATTAATCCTGTAAAATAATTTATTAAACATAAGCTTTTCTGTGGCTGGCCTTACCTTTTGCTAACACCTAATCCATTAATTTAAGGGATTAAATACACTTTATAAAATCCTCCTTTCTAGACTCTTCTATGCCTATGTTTATTTGTGACATTGGGGAACAAGAAAATATAATTAACTGTCTAAAACACTCTAAAGCTGGAACTTTTTTTTATTAATGTGTCCGTTCTAAATTAAGGCATTCATATTAAAGAGCACTTGACGTAACATATAGAATTGTGCCTGTCAGTTTTTGTTTGGTTCAGACCAGAGTAGCAAAGAGTTAACCGATTTTTATTCAATTAACATAATACACCCACAGAGCGTTTAGTCTACCCAGGGCTTGCAGTTACAAGAATACTGAATAATTATTAGCAATCCATGAAAAAAGTAGTGCCTATAATAAGACAGTGAGGACTGATGAGTCTGAGTGCCCTGAATACTTCTGCTTTCCTGCCTGTAGGTTGCGTATCCCTGGGGTAAAGGAGGCGATGATCAGGATGATAGAGTTGGTGTGGATAGATAACAGGACTTAGAGACAAGAAGCAAGGAGTGATTTCCCTTCCTGTTGATTCAGTGCTTCCTAAAGGTTAGTGACGTGCTGAACAAACACCCATAGAGGAATCACTCACTCCTAATGGATGAGCACATCTCACTCTCCGGATCTAGGGAGGGACTTGACACCCTGGTGTGGCCGATCAGCCCAGCTGCTTTGCATCTTCTGTGCTGCCAACCTGCAACACACCCCTCCCCTACTACCCCTGAAAGCCAGGTAAGGAAAAGTGTCTTGTCATTTGGTTGTAGAACGCACTACACAAGTGTCAGGGCATGCCGTCTGTGGAATCTGGCAGGGTGCTGAAAAGACTGATGGTAAAATAAAATTAACCGTCGCCAGATGGCGGCTGGTACAACTTATTTTGGGATCACAGGAAGGGAAAAGAAAGAAGCTGGCCTGTAAAGGATTAAACCAAACAATGTTTCATGTGCTGGAGTGGAAGTGAACCGGAGTCTGCCTTGTAGTTGTTGTAGCTGTGGGAGTGTGATTGAGGCTCAGAGCTGCTGGATGATCTGACCTCAGTTTGCTGAAAGCCAAGGCTGTGCGTGCAAGAATGTATGGGGACAATGTTATGTACGGGGACACCGGGACAGAATCACACACTGGTACACACAGAGAGACTTCTGTGGATGAGAAGGGCTGCAGTACTACTGTAGATGAAGGTTGTAGTATTACTCTGAATGATGAGGCCTGTGTTACTAATGTAAATAAGGGGCTCTAGTAGTGCTAGTGTGCAGGATGAGAGTTTTAGTGCTTCAGTGAATTGTGAGGGCTGTAGTACTACTTTCGATGAGGCCTTTGTTACTTCTGTGGATGACGAGGTCTCTGAGTAATATGGTGTATGATGAGGGTTACAGTACTACTCTGAATGATGGGGGCTGTAATATTTCTATGGATGATGGGGGCTTGAGTAATGCTGTGGATGAGGGCTGTAATACTACTATAGATGATGAGGGATGTAGTGGTTTACTACTACTATGAATGATGGGGGTTGTAGTAATTCTGGAAATCAGGAGGGCTGCAATAATTCTGTGGATGAGGGCAGTAGTACTAGTGCGCTTATACCACTAGGGATGATGAGGGTTGTACTCCTACTACTATACACGAGGGCCGTAGTAATGCTGTGGATGAGGGTTGTAGCACTGTAATACTACTATGAATTATAGGGATTGTAGTAATGCTATGGATGATGAGTGCTGTACTAATCCTGTGGAGTATGAGGGCTGTAGTGCTATAGATGATACTACACTATAGATGATAATGGCTGTAGTACTGTAATACTACTATAGATGATGTTTTAGTAATTCTGTGGGTGATGGGGGTTGTAGTACTGGAATACTACTATGGATGATGGGAATTGTAGTAATGCTATGGATGATGAGGGCTGTAGTGCTACTGTAGATGATGTGGGTTGTGGTAATTCTGTGGCTGACGAGGGCTGTAGTACTGCAATACTAGTATGGCTGATGAGGGCTGTAGTACTATAATACTACTATGGCTGATGAGCATTGTAGTACTGTAATACTACTATGGCTGGTGAGGGCTGCAGTACTGTAATATTACTATGGCAGATGAGGGCTGTAGTACTGTAATACTACTAAGGCTGATGAGGGTTGTAGTACTGTAATACCGCTATGGCTGACGAGGGCTGCGGTACTGTAATACTACTATGGCCGGTGAGCATTGTAGTACTGTAAAACCACTATGGCTGATGTGGGCTGTAGTACTGTAATACTACTATGGCAGATGAGCATTGTAGTACTGTAATACTACTGTGGCTGAGGATTGTAGGACTGTAATACTACTGTGGCTGATGAGAGCTGTAGTACTGTAATACTACTATGGCAGATGAGCATTGTAGTACTGTAATACTACTGTGGCTGATGAGAGCTGTAGTACTGTAATACTACTATGGCTGATGAGGGCTGCAGTACTGTAATACTACTATGGCCGGTGAGCACTGTAATACTATTATGGCCGATGAGCATTGTAGTACTGTAATAGTACTATGGCAGATGAGCATTGTAGTACTGTAATACTACTGTGGCTGATGAGAGCTGTAGTACTGTAATACTACTATGGCAGATGAGCATTGTAGTACTGTAATACTACTGTGGCTGATGAGAGCTGTAGTACTGTAATACTACTATGGCAGATGAGCATTGTAGTACTGTAATACTACTGTGGCTGATGAGAGCTGTAGTACTGTAATACTACTATGGCAGATGAGCATTGTAGTACTGTAATACTACTGTGGCTGATGAGAGCTGTAGTACTGTAATACTACTATGGCAGATGAGCATTGTAGTACTGTAATACTACTGTGGCTGATGAGAGCTGTAGTACTGTAATACTACTATGGCAGATGAGCATTGTAGTACTGTAATACTACTGTGGCTGATGAGGACTGTAGTACAACAGTTTGAGTAAAGTTGTAAGTGTTGGTGTCACAGAGTGTTCCTGTGTTTGAGCAATGAGTGCAGTTTAGTGATGAGAGAAGGTTGGTAGCCGAGTGCCCCCACAGAAGAAGTGTGATGGGGGGGGGGGGGGGGGCGTGTCATGTGACTGTACAGTGTGGCAGATAATTGGGGGGGGGGGGTGACCTGTCATCCCAGGGGTGACCCAGTAGAAAGGGGGAAGGTTCTTACCGGTTCCTGACGAGGAGATCTCCATCCCCTGGGACTGGCACAGGCACACTGGGCATTAAAGTGACCGCCTTCCTGAAGTCAGAGCTGAGCTGGGTGACCAGCAGCTTTTTCATGGCGGTGGGGATAGCAGAGCCATGGAAATCCACAAAGTGTTGTGAGTAGGACATGTCCACAATGGAGCGCCGGAGAAGCGGGGTGAGGGGGGCCAGCCTGGCCAGCAGCGATCTCATGTCTGAGGACAGGCCGGACACAGGACACACAGGACGGGGCACACTCTCACACACAGGCCGGGCCTCTCTCAGCCTCCTGCTACTACTGCCTCTGCTGAACAGGCACGGGGAAGCACTCTGCAATGGAAACAAATAATTAGGCGGGTCTCTCAATGCTAAACTGATACAGCCTTGCTACGGCTCTGTCCCTCCCACCCTTTTCTTTCTCTCAGCTTCAGGAAGGAGAAAAACCGAGGCAGCAGATAGAGAAGCTAAATTCCCCGGAGCGGAGCTTCTTTGCACCGTCACTGGCAGCACACAGCACGCTCAACTTTCTTCCTGTATGTGAGAGGAGGCTCCGTCATGGTTCTCTCTATGTGTACTATGACCCTCACTCACTGCACAGCCCGCCACTTATCTTCTCTACACACTGCCCTGCCTGATATTACATAAAGCAACAACACCTCCCGCCATTGGCTGAGCTAAACTCTGTCTATGACCAACGTGTAAATGTAAAATCACATAGTCATTGCAATCATTTCCTATTAATATTTACAGTCCACCCAATCACTATGCGCTCCGTGCTGTGTCACACATTTCACAGAGCCCGCCTCCTATACTACTGAGAGGAGGAGTCTGGGGGGCGGAGTCAGTACAGGAATCGCTATCTGCAGGCAGCAAGGTACCATGGGATATTTAGTCCTGAGAAACTGAAAGTAAACAGCAGAGAAGCTGCAAAGCATGCTGGGAATCCCGGAAGTGGTGGAAAGAGATGGGCAGCAGGCAGGCAGAGAAAACATCATGAAAGGAGGTTTTTCAAGTAAGCTTATACTGGATTGTTGAATAGAACTATTGTTTGTATTGTAGTTACAAAGCATCCACTTCCCTTCTATAACAGCAGCAGTCACCTTCTCATAACCCTAGATTCCCACCTGTGTGCATACCTCCCAACATTTTGAGATGGGAATGAGGGACATCTACTAAAAAATGTATGTAGGCATAGGACACGCCCTCTGCCACACCCCCTTAAAGGAGAATTAATTTTAAAAGAAGGTTAATTAAATGCACAAGGACTTTTTTTTTTTTTTTACCGCTACTATTCCTTTATATTGGCTTTTAAAATGTACAAATGCAGCAATTTAGAAATTGGATGAAAGGTTTAGCACTTTGAAAGATAAAAAGTGCATTTTATATACAACTATATAGATCAGACCAAAATGAGGGACAGAAGGACATTGCTCCAAATCAGGGACAGTCGGAAGCTATGCCTGTGTGGTAGGCTTGCCAACTCATCCTTTTTAAAACCAAACAAATACACATTTCACAGGTTCTGGGCCTAATTTAACCACTTCAGTCCCAAAAGTATTTGCCCCCTTAATGACCAGGCCAGTTTTTGCGATACGGCACTGCGTCGCTTTAACTGACAACTGCGCAGTTGTACGATGCTGTACCCAAACAAAATTGACTTCCTTTTTTTACCCAGAAATAGAGCTTTCTTTTGGTGGTATTTCATCACCTCTGCAGTTTTTACTTTTTGCGCTATAAACAAAAAAACAGCAACAATTAAAAAAAAAAAAATTTTACTTTTTGCTATAATACAAATCCAAAAAAAAAAAATATATATATATTCATCAGTTTAGGTCGATATATATTCTACATATTTTTGGTAAACAAAAATCGCAAAAGGCGTATATTAATTGGTTTACGCAAAAGTTATCATGTCTACAAACTATGGGATAGAGTTAGGGGCTTTTATTTATTTTTTATTGGTTTTACTGGTAATGGCGGCGATCTGCGATTTTTATTTTTTGTGGAATTTTGACATTGCAGCAGACAAATCTGGTGTCATTTGGGGACCAGTGACATTATTACATTGATCAGTGCTAAAAAATGCAGTGATCAATGTAAAAATGACACTGGCAGGCAAGGGATTAACACTGGGGGCGATCAAGGGATTGAGTGTGTTCCCTCAGTGTGTTTTAACTGTAGGGGGGATGGGCTACCAGGAACATGACAGCGATATACTCCTTGCACGGACCCACATACAGGTACGTTGATTCGTGCAGGAGAGCCAACCAGCCGCAATATATCTGCGTGAGCTGGTCTGCTAGTGGTTAATGCAGATAAGGCACAGCCACAGAACCTGTGTAATTAACCCCTTCCCGCCTGGCCCATAGCAGATGACGGCCGGGCGGTGGTTCAGTTATCCTGACTGGGCGTCATATGACGTCCAGCAGGATAACATGCCACGCGTGCCCCCGGGGGTGCGCATCGCGGCGATCGGTGGGTCAGTCTGACACACTGCTACACCAATCTTGGTAAAGAGCCTCCACCGGCTGATCACAATGTCAATAGGAAGAGCCGTTGATCGGCTTTTCCTTACTCGCGTCTGACAGATGCGAGTAGAGGAGAGCCGATCGGCGGCTCTCCTGACAGGGGGGGTCTGCGCTGATTGTTTATCAGCGCAGCCCCCCCTCAGATCACCACACTGGACCACCAGGGATCGCCACTAGGACCACCAGGGAAGGGAGCAACATGTGGATGGCCAGGTATGTACCCCATGGCCATCCACATGTGCCCAGTCAGTGCCCAATCTGTGCCAATCAGTGCCCACAAATGGGCACTGATTGGCACCATTATATAGCTATGATTCCCAGCAATGCCACCCTTAGGGACATCAGTGCCATCAATCTGTGTCATCAGTGCCACCCAAAAGTGTCCGTCAGTGCCCATCAGTGCCACCCATAAGTACCCATCAATGCCAACTACAAATGCCCATCAGTGCCACCTATGAGTGCCCATCAGTGCCGCATACCAGTGCCACCTATCAGTGCCCATCAGTGCTCATCAGTGCTGCCTATCAGTGCCCGTCAGTGCCACCTCATCAGTGCCTCCTCATTGGTGCCCATCAGTGCCGCCGTATCAGTGCCCGTCAGCGCAGCCATATCAGTGCCTGTCATTGAAGAAGAAAACTTACTTATTTCCAAAAAATTTTAACAGAAACATAGAAAAACTTGTTTTTTTTCTAAATTTTCGGTCTTTTTTTATTTGTTGTGCAAAAAATAAAAAACGCAGAGGTGATCAAATACCACCAAAAGAAAGTTCTATTTGTGGGAAGAAAATGATAAAAAAAATTGTTTGAGTACAGTGTTGTATGACCGCGCAATTGTCATTCAAAGCTGAAAGCTGAAAATTGGCCTGGGCGGGAAGGTGTCTAAGTGCCTGGTATTGAAGTGGTTAATATGTGTTTGGTTTTAAAAGGAGGAGGTGGCAAACCTACCGCGCGGGCATAAGAGCCCATTTATTTGAATGGGCTGCCATCCCCTGCAGGAAAAAAGTCCCTGCACTACTTTGGAAATCGCAGCCCGCATGGGAACTGCGAGTGCAATGAGGTTCCTAGTGCGGGACGTTGTGCCAGTAGGATTAATAGCACCCGCCCTTCGCTGTGCGGGTGGTTGCAGCTGTGGGAATTTGTGTGGGTCTCGTCACGGCAGGACCCGCACAGGTGTGAACCTAGCCTTATGCCCCATACACATGATCTGAAAATCGGATGACAGATCTGACTTTTTCCGCTTGCTAGTCGCATGTTGGAACGGAATAGGTTACTAAAGTTATGAAATTTGTATTGTATTTTCAGACAACAACTGTGCTGATTAAACAAAAATCATACGATCTGGTATCGTACAAAAAAAAATGTCATGCTTGTCCGATCCGATAATATCGGATTAACTGTTGTGATGAGCTATCGAAAACTCTGTACCTATGATCAGATTATCGCACAATCTCTTCAAAAGCGGTATTTTTTCCTACGATTTTTAGATCATGGGTATGGGCCATTAGGCTTAGTTCACACCTTTTCATTTGATCCATTTCTGCAGTGCTTTTTGCATTTTTTGCACACACGTTTTTGAAGCATTTTTTTTCACAAGCTTTTTTTTATGCCTTTTGCGTTTTTTTTAATGCTTTTTCTGGCCAATTTGATTCAGATTGAATTCAGATTGAAGAAACGCAAAACACGTCAAAAACTCACTGTATACTTTTCTGCAGTCTACATTGACGTCTATTAAACCAAAAACCTACCGTTTTGCGTTTAAGAAAGTCCCTCACCCTTTCCAAAAAGCAAACTAGCAGAAAAAAGCGTAGATGTAAACTTGTCCCATAGGAAACCATGTTAAATGGAGTGTATTGCGTTTCTGAAAAAAGTAACAAAAAATGTGTAGGTGTGAACCAGGCCTTACTGCCCACAAGACACATATGCGTTCATGACAGCCAAGGTTGCTGTGCTGAGTGTGCGCTCCCTGCATACCCCAGAACAATGACAGCCCTCAGTCCCTCATTATTTTCAAGAGCTGGCAGGACAGGCTCCTGTCCATGTGACAGCCAATCAATCTAGTCATGTGATGGGGGAGCCCATGCCACACCAGGGTGTATAGACCCAGCTAGAGGTACATTGAGGCTGGGGGGGAAGGGGTTAAAGTGGTTGTAAAGGCTAATTTTGTTGTTTTACCTTCATGTATTTTCTGAATTAACATAAAAACCTTTCATGATTGCCCCCCCCAAATACTTACCTGAGCGTGATCTCAATCCAGCAATGTGAACACAAGCAATAGTGCTGGTCTTTCTCCCTTTACAGGACTCAGAGCAGTGGGAGCCATTGGCTCCTGCTGATGTCAGTCAAATCCTGTAAGGAGGGAGTGGGGGGCGGGGGTGTCAGGCTGACCTGAGCTGCACTGTGAGTGTCTACCCTGAGCCAGCACATACCTGGCTCAGTGTTGAGCCCACACGCGTGCCCCCATAGGAAGCGGTTTGCTATGGCGGCACATGGAGAAGACTATATAGTGCTGATGGGGAACCGAGAAGAGGAGGATTGGGGCCGTTGTGTGCAAAACCACTGCACAGAACAGGTGAGTATGACATGTTTGTTAATTTAAAAAAAAAAAAGAAACTGTACAATCACTTTAAAGTGATTTAAAAGGCAGAAGGTTTTTTTTTTTTTTTTTTTTGCTTAAGCCTTAATGCATTCTGTGCAAGTGTAAAACCTTCTGCATGCAGTTCCCTCAGCAGCCCCCCCTTATACTTACCTGAGCTTGGTCTCGATCCAGCACTGTGCATGAGAGCAGTGGCTCTCTCCATTCTCTCCCTTTTCATTGGCTTAGACACAGCAGCGGAAGCCTATGGCTGTCAATCCCAGGCAGGGGGTGAGGCTGAGGCGCATTCTGTGTGTCTATGGACACACATAGCCAGATCGGAAGTGAGCATGCATGTGTGCCCCTGAGAAGTGGCTTGCTGTCAGGGGACTCAGCAGGAGGGAGGAGCCAGGAGCAGCATCGGTGGGAGTCCCGAGAGGAGGATGGGTCTGCACAGAGCGGGTGAGTATAATATGTTTGATTGGTTTAAAAAATAAAAAATAAATAAATAAAGCTTTACAATCACTTTAATCAATGGATAACACAGTAGAGTACTAATCAGGTCCTGAAAAAATCTCTGTGCTTGTGAAAACTAAACAGAGATTTTTTTTTTTTTTCTTTAATGCACTTTTTTTCTATGGCGGCACTAAAATCCTGATGAGGAGTGAAGGGGTTAAAGGGGACTTGTAGACCAGAGGCTGTGACAGAAGTTCAGAGAAGGACCAGACTGGGATTTCTTTAATGGTGCCCGGCTGTGATTGTCTGGAAGGCCTGCCCCTTCCCATGTGAAATGTTCACTTCCCTCCCAAGGTGATACAAATCAGCCCTGAGAAGGCAGCTGCCGAGGGAAGCCTTTCATGTTCCGAGGTGGAAAGCTCTCCACATCAAAGAGACCTCTTGTGTGGGGCCCATGTGAAGAAGAATGCTGCACGTGTCTGAGTGGGGACAGAGTCCTAGTGTCCTCCCCACAGCCCACAGCAACTGCCACTCTACCCTGGACCAGCCTGGCTCCCTGTAGTCCCATCCGCCATCAGAAGTCTATTTCTCCTAGTGGTGGCCATTCATGAAAACCCTGCAACATTTTCATTGTTCTTACAACACGTGTGACAAATTCAGTGAAATATTCCGAGCACTTTTACTATACGGTGCTATTGTTATGGCAGACATACCTTCATGTTGGTAATGAGGAAAGCGGAGGAAACAATAACCTCTTCCATGTTGGAGCAAATTGTTGCTTGTGTCACACGTGTAATAACGGTCTGTCAATTCTGCGCCTAAATTCAACGTTAAAATTCCACCGGTCTCCAGATTTCATCTGCCTGTAAAACTCAGCGACTCTGCAGGTGAAATGCTTACCACAGTTGTGTAAAGGTGGGCCACACACTGTGCAATCTGATTGTACAATCTCCTTTGGACTTACCATCAACTATGTAGTGCAACAAATAAACCCTTCCACTCTAAGGAATACAATCCACTAAATACATAAAAATCAGTCACTGTGATCTGTCAGCTGCTATAAATATATACAACACCCCTTGGGAATAATGGGGGAGATCTACTAAAACTGGTGTGCACAGAATCTGGTGCTTTTGTGCATAGTAAGCAAATAGCTTCTTACTTGTTTAGTTAAAGTGATTGTAAAGTCTTGTTTTTTTTCCTATAAAAATAACAAACTTGTTATATATACCTGCTCTTTTGCAGTGGATTTGCACAGAGCAGCCCCGATCCTTCTCTTCTCTGGTCCCTCTCCTGTGATCCTGGCCCCTCCCTCCTGTTCAGTGACCCCACAGCAAGCAGCTTGTGATGGGGGCACCTGAGCTGAGTCACATCTCCCTGTGTCCATTCAGACAAGGAGCCCTGGCCCCGCCCCCCCTCTCCTGATTGGCTAGCTGACTTTGACAGCAGCGGGAGCCAATGGTGCCGCTGCTGTGTCTCAGCCAATCAGGAAGGAGAATCTCGGACAGCTGAGAAACTTGTTAACATTGCTGGACTGAGAGGGACCTCAGGTAAGTTTGAGGGGAGCTGCTGCACACAGAAGGCTTTTTATCTTAATGCATAGAATGCATTGGGATTAAAAACCTTCTGCCTTTACACCCACTTTAAGCTTCAACAATAAAACCTGGAAGCTGATTGCTTACCATGCACAGCTAAACCAGATTCTGTGTGCACCAGTTTTAGTAAATCCCCCCTATGTGTTTTAATTCTATGCTATGTGGTGCAAAGGCCTGCCTGATTTGATACAAATTGATTGGATGCTTCGGGTGTTTCTCCTATTGCTCAGTGTTGGTAAGCTTCAGCTTCAGCCCCCGTTCACATCTGGCCGATTTGACTTGTCAAATTGGACCCTATTGCCGGCAACGGCAGCGTCCAGATCGGTGTGACGCAGACTTTGCGGCGCCGCACTGATTCCTCAAAGTAATTCCTGCACTACTTTTGGCGACTTCGGGAGCAATTTCAATAGACATCTGTGCATGAACCCGCACAGATATCTCTCAAATCGCCCCCCGACGTCGGCTGAAATGCTGGTTTTGAAATTGTGCGCGTTCAGCTGAATTTGCACGTTTTCAAGCCTGCATTCAGTGTGAACCTACACTAAAGGAGATTGTATGGTGCCACCTTTTTATACCTGAAGCTGACCATACACTATACAATCTGGTTGTACAATCTCCTTTAAACCTTCTAACAACTATGTAATGTAAGGGTCTGCAAACTCACATACAAATGACACGGATTGCATGGGTTGGCCCTCATATTACAGTTTTGGGAAATGTAAAGGAAATTGTACAATCAGATTGTAGTGTGTATGGCCCCCCTTACCGGCACGTACATGAGGCTCTCACTGTTGCACCACCGTGGGATTACTAAAGAAGTCTAGGACACTCTTTTGTGAATCCCATAGACAGTGTTTCCCTGTCCCCGTGTCTTCCCTTAAAGGCATATGAGGTAACGGCTTTAAGTTCAGGCAAACTTGTGTTAACCCTTTTGTGTCCGAGGCGCACGCTGCAGGCGGAGAAATTCCTCCCATTATGATTCTTTCACTTCCCTACAAGCAGGGCTCCTGGTATGTACAATAACCTGTGACATCAGTCGTCACTTTACAGCTGTTAACACTTTGCATTACGGTGAAAAGAGCAATCAGATGCATGTACTCCTTGGCAATTATGCCGAGATGCCTGGCCGCTAATTACCTCCCTATATCTTCTGTGTACATGTCACTCACAAGCTGACGCTGCCGCACTGACTAAAACTCCCTCGTTAAGTGTTCTTAATATATGTGTAGGTATGGATTTTATAATTGCATGTAAATCGCATCACGTAATAAAGCGCCGGGATTAAAAAAAAAAGGGTTTATTGACCAACAGAACGTACGGTGTAATTATTTATAAATGAGATCCAAACACGTAAATATGTAATCTCTGAATGAAAAACATCGGATGATATGATTGTTCTTATCCTACGATAATAACACGGTATATAATAGTAAGTCTGCTCACTAATGGTGGCTGCGCACAGAACGTTTTTATATGCGATCGTTTTGTCAATTGGAATATGATCGAAAAGATCGTTCAACGTGCTATAATGATCATATCGATCTCTCTGCTTTTCTAGGTCTGACAATTGTATCGTCAGATAGAGCATCAAAGGGATCGTTTGGCATGCCATATGCTGATCGTATCAATCTTTTTGCCTTCCTACGATAACTGTGCGATTTGTATTTTAGCGATCGTAATATGATCAGAAGATCAAAAGGATCGTTCGACATGCTATACTCTTAATGACCATATCGATCTGTCTGCTTTTCTATGATATACAATTGTGTTGTCACTCAGAAGATCAAAGGGATCATTTGGCATGCCATATCTATCGTACCAAAATATGCTTTCCTATTAATATCTGCACCATCATAATATGATTGTAGGATCAAAAGGATCGTTCGACATGCTATACGCTAAATGATCATATCGATCTATCTGCTTTTCTATGATATACAATAGTACTGTCAATTGTAAGATCAAAGGTATCGTTTGACGTGCCATATGCTTAATGATCATATCGATCTTTATGCTTTCCTATGATATACTGTACGATCGTATTGTCAATCAGAAGATCGCCATACACTTAACAATCATATCAATCTATCTACTTTCCTATAATATATTGTATGATTGTATTGTCTATTTGGAATATGCTCGGGAGATCAAAAGGATCGTTTGATGTGCTATACACTTACCAATCGTATAGATCTATCTGATTTTCTATGAGACACATTTGTGTTGTAAATCAGACGATCGTTTGGCATGCCATTTGCTTAATGATCATCTCAACCTATATGCTTTCCTATGATAACCGTACAATCTTATTGTTGATCAGAATATGATTGGCAAATCAAAAGGATCGTTCAAGGTGCGATACGTTTAATGATCATATCGATCTATCTGCTTTTCTATGGTATACAATTGTATTGTCAGTCACAAAACAATCGTAAGACCAAAAGGATCGTTTGACGGGGCATATGCTTAATACTCTTACCTATAGATACACTTTCCTATGATAACTGTACGATTGTATTGTCGATCAGAATATGATTGGAAGATCAAAAGGATCGTTTGGCACTCTGTGTGCTTAACCATAATATCAATCTATCTGCTTTTCTATGATATACAAATGTATTGTCAATTGGAAGATCAGAAGTATCGTAATGATCATATCGATATATGTACTTTCCTATGATATACTGTACAATCGTAATGCCGATCAGAATATCGAAAAGATCGTTCCCTGCATTGTTCAGCTAACAATCATATTGTTCTATCTACTTTCCTACAATATGCTGTACAATCCTATTGCTGATCAGAAGATTGAAAAGATAATTCACTGCACCATACACTTAACAGTCATATCGATCTATCTACTTTACTACAATATACTGTACGATTGTACGTCGAAAATTTCGCATACTGCACCATACACTTAACAATCATATCGATCTATCTACTTTCCTTTAATATACTGTACAATCATGTGTCGAAAAGATCGCTCACTGCACCATACACTTAACAATTATCATACAGTATATTGTAGGAAAGTAGATGGATCAATATGATTGTTAAGTGTATGGTGCAGTGAGCGATCTTTTTGACATATGATCGTACAGTATATTGTAGGAAAGTCGATAGATCGATATATGTCGAAAAGATCGCTCACTGCACCATACACTTAACAATCATATCGATCTATCTACTTTCCTACAATATGCTGTACAATCGTATTGCCGATCAGAAGAATGAAGAGATAATTCGCTGCACCATACACTTAACAATCATATCAATCTATCTAATATACAGTACGATCATATGTCCAAAAGATCGCTCAGTGCACCATACACTTAACAATCATATCTATCTACTTTCCTACAATATGCTGTACAATCGTATTGCTGATCAGAAGATTGAAAAGATAATTCGCTGCACCACACACTTAACAATCGTATCAATCTATCTACTTTCCTACAATATGCTGTACGATTGTATGTCGAAAATATCGCTCACTGCACCATACACGTAACAATCATATCGATCTATCTGCTCTCCTACAATATGCTGTACAATCGTATTGCCGATCTGAAGATTGAAAAGATAATTCGCTGCACCATACACTTAACAATCGTATCGATCTATCGACTTTCCTACAATATATTGTACGATCGTATGTTGAAAAGATCGCTCACTGCCCCATACACGTAACAATCATATCGATCTATCTACTTTCCTACGATCGCAGTTTCCATCAGAATAATTTCAGAATCAATCAGTGACACAATACGCATCTTTTTCGATTGATTTGGTCGCATTGTCCACTTCTGCGAAGAGTCGATCGATCAGATCATTGCACATATGAGAGATGAATGTTTTTGTGCAAAGAATAAAAATAAGCAATTGAAAGCCTTTGCAGAGGAGCTTGCAATCTGTACTAGTAGACTGTGCAGAAGCCCTTTTATGAATGAGCAGTTGCATAAATAAAACTAAAGTCTCCAATCAATGCTTTGACATTTCTATTCTATTGATGTATTAAGTCTTTTTTTTTTGTAACATTGTCTTGCTGTTTATCTTGAAAGAAGGATACAGGGGAGAGAGAGAGAGAGAGAGAGAGAGAAACAGACATGGTAGAAATGAAAACAAAGCAATTAAATAGATTGACAGGTGTGGTTTGTGTGAGATGTGTATGAAAGTGTCAGGGTGACGTTGGCAGGAGGAGGAGGAGTAACTAAGTGAAGCAGGAAAGGCAGCTCGATGTGTCTGTCTATCAGTTGAGAGTGTCTGAGAAGCCCAGGGATCTGAATGTGTGTGTTATATTACACTGAAAAAAAAGAAGAGAGGGACGCTGGATCTCCTCCTCTCCCTGGAGTTTATGCACAGCCCGTGATCACTTCTCTCCAGCGCACTGAAAATCATTTTTTCTACTAACTCCTTTAAATCTACATTTGCAGCAACTGTATTTTTTTGTGTGCTTTTTTTTTTTTTTGTTGCAGATCGAGATCACAAAGCTAGCATTTTTTTTTTTTTCCAGAATGCACTCTACCTGACAGCATGCATTTGTATCATTGATCAGTGAAGAAGAAGAATAGGAAGTAATTCCCGGGGATGCTGGAAGGTGGAGAAGCCACCCAGTGTATGTATCTCTGCTCTTCTCCTCTTACTACATCTCTGATCTGCCATTAAATGTTCAGACGGAAAGGACACACAGGAGTCAATCAGCTGCTGGGAAAGAAAAAGCAGAAATGAAAGAAGCCCTGGCAATCCACAGAAAGCCCAGAACCACGAGCTGAAGGCAGAGGGGGGGGAAAAGTTGCAGCTTTTGAGACTCTTGTTTGATCTCGGATAAAGGCTGTAGGGGGAGTGACTGCGCTTAACCATATTCTAGGGGAGCAGCCAGTGAACAATTGTATGAAGAACACGGACAGAAAGCATGGATCTGGACTGCCGCTTGAATTGATCTTGTTGGGTGTCATTCTGATTTCTGTCC
>JBBGZY010000581.1:2420000-2525000 GCA_037952925.1 Lithobates clamitans | reverse complement strand
TGTGCGGATGCAGTCTAATAATACACTACATATATATGTGTGTGGGTATAATATTCCGACTTTCTTCTGATTTTCCAGTATGACAAAAGGATTTCAAACTATGGTTTTGGATCTGTAATGCAGTTTATAAGGCTATGATATTATTACCATTCCTGAGACAATAAAAGCATCCATTAGGCTTGCTTTCAGCCCCTGCACTAAGAAATTAAAGCAGTAATGTTCTCCCAATGATGAACTCCCAAGAAGGAGCATTTTCCTGAAAGTCTATGTTCCCTTAGTCTTCCCTATTACACAGAGAATTCCTGTCAGCAGCACTTTGCTGTAACATCTTGTAAACCTGCTGTACGGCTCTAAGCCCATAGACACAGAACACGGAGTACAATGGGGCTCCATGAGCCATATAGCCCACCTGCCAGACTTTGACAGACCTGTTGTATTGCACTGTATTTTATTTTCCTCCCATTATGCAGTACAAGAGTGTTTGCATAGCTGTACATTGTATAGATGTCTGAAATGAGATTTTGCTGTCATGAGAAGTGCATTGGCTGTCTGCTCATTGATAGCATTGCATGGAAAGTGGGGGCCATTGAGTCTTTGTAAATTCAGTCGATGCTGACCTTATGAGAGAAAAGCTAGATGCAGGTGAGAAGGTTAAAAATCTATGATTTTTTTTTTTTTGTCTCCCGTGCCTGGAAATAAAAATACATGGCTAATAAAGCTCCATTACCTGGCCGTATTTTTTTTCCCCCATATTACACAGTACATTAACACTGCTTGTTGCAGCGCATTGACTGATAGGGCATTATTCAGCATGTTTGTTGTGAAAAGTCTGGCCTGTGCAGAGCCCTGGCAGTGACCTCTGACGGGTCACTAAAGGGCTGACGAGAGTGCAGATCAATAGCATGTAGCAAGTGCTAATGTATGTTTTGTGAATGCACCAATTTATCGCCCAGGTGTTATTGCTGATTGTACAAAACTACCAAGCTTGCTAGTGCTGCATCAAGTTGACCTTTAATAGCTTGGGTCCGGAGGTTTACTTTCTTATTTATCAGCGGCCAATTTTGCCGATATGATATTAAATGTTTATTGAAGCTGTTATAGCGTCAGTATTGTACCCTTCTTTTTTTTTTTTTTTTTTTTGTAATGTTAATTCTTCCAATATATTTTTTTTTTTTTATTATAGTTTAGGAAGTGTCAAGCCACAAACAGTGATCCTTTTTAGCATCTTTAAGTGTCAAGCCACAACCGGTGACCCTTTTCCGAATTTTTAAGTGTCAAGCCACAACCGGTGACCTTTTTTAGAATTTTCTGGCAGAGGTGCTTAGTAGCTTTCTTAAATATTAATAACAAGGAGCCGTGTAATAAAAGGCGCTCTGTTATATTCATGTGTTTTACAGTTATGACCATCGCTTTTCTGAAAACCGTTAAGTACCTAGGATGGAGTGTATAGATAGTGAGCTCCTAGGAATAAAGTCCTTGATCTTGTGTAAATCTGGATATACTTGTTTGAGGTTTCCAAAAATTAAAAAAAAAAAGAGAGAGAAGATTGCTTTACACTTCATATCTGGCTCTCAGCAAGTCCCTGCAATCACTGCATGTAAAAGTCTGAGAACTTTGTCCCCTTTGCGTTCAATGCCTGAGTTGTGCAGCTGTACTAGTCATCAATATTACAGGCCCTGACAATCCACAGTATCCTCACTGTATATACAGAGGAGGCAGTAAAAATGAGCACTAATCAATCTTTCAAGGAGAAGCAATGAGCATTAGAAGCCTGCTATCCTGTGACTAAACACACCCCTTTTATGGAGTGTTGGTGCTAATAAAGGACAGCTTATTACTGAGGCAGAGACCAAAGCTTGGGTGAGGTCAACCATGACTGGCAGTCATCAGTCATTCTTAATGATACTTTTTCCCTGCTTTCTAAGGGATTCTGAGCCGAGTGCAAATCATTCGGGGTCATCCATAGTTCATGTACCCACAGATGGCAAGGTTTGAAAGACTTTTTAGTTTAAACTTGTAAAATTGTTTTCTTTATTTTAAATTGGTAAATCACAGGCTCGCACTTACCGCACACACACACATTTTGATTGCACACGTTTTTTGTTTTTTTTTAGATTTGTTTTTTTACACCTTTTTTAATACATTAGAAAGATTGTGTTTTTTTTTTTTTTTTTTCTTCTTTTTCAAGAATGACATTAATTTTATTTTTTTATGACGTCTGTCTTCCTTAATAATTACCTTTGATGTCTTTTGGTGACTAAAGAGGGCTTAGCAGGATTTCTCTCCCTTCTTAAATTTCGCAGAGTGAAACCCAGCCAGTCCCTGACAGATGTCTGTTCTTCACCTTCAGGATTATTTTATAAATCCCTTTCTGATGAGCGGAAGTGTCAAATCAAGGACAGGTCATAAAGTAAAAGTATAAACGTTTTATGGGGAGACCTTGGTAATATAAACATACTGCACACTATCAGAATTCTGAACGGGCTCAGGAAAAAATTATATGATACCAAAGGGACGGCAGAAGTTTCAAATGCCATTTTATCTGTATATGTGTTTATCTTTTCACTTTTTCCCTTGAAGATTTTCCAGGAGGTAAATCTACTGTACATTTATACCTTTTTATTGCTCAAAAATTCAGCAAGTACTGAAAAAGTTATTGTTAACTAGGAAAAAACAAACTTTTCTTTTGCCAGATTCTCAAAGTATGTGTGCTGCATTAACTCTTGCACTTAAATAATAAAGGTATGCTCCAGTCAACATTGAAAATGAGACTTTGAGATGTATTTAGGGATTGCTGCATTGCCCCAGATCTGGTGATCCTGGAACACATCTGCTGTTGATGCTGGAACACATGCTCAAGGTACACAAACATAGGGGGAGATTTAATAAAACTGGTGCACACAGAATATGGTGAAATGGCACATAATGTAGTTACAATAAGCTTGTCCAATTAAGCTTTGACAATAAAACCTGGAAGCTGATTGGTTATTATGTAAAGCTACATCAGATTCTGTGTGCACCAGTTTTTGTAAATCCTCCTCCTAATGTAAAAAGAATTTTAGTACTAAGAAGTTCATCGCTGTCTCCAAAAAGATTGAAAGATTTAATTTGATTTGCAAGTGGGGTTTCACGTGTACTAGTTAACCTACAGTGTAACTGCACCTTGGGTGAAGTCAAACTTACATAACTCAAACGTAACCACGGGTTGCAGGATAGAAAATTACTTTTGATTTCATTATCAACACAGTCAGTGTTGATGGGGTAATCCCTCCCCCTGGAGCTATTGTGTTCTCCCTGCAGGGGAGGGGGGGACAGAGGAGCACTACCTTTCTGGCTAACACACAGTGATTATTGCTATAGGCATTGGCTGCCACAATGCTGGTTGTACCCAAGTTGATTGCTCAATCAACTTGGGTACAATAAGTCTGCCCATACGTGATTCAAATGTCGGCAGGGATTCAAACCATCTATACTTGCCCTTCCCTAATTCAGCAGGAGTCGCTGACTAGATCATCCAGCTGCTTGTCAAAAATATCTCTCCAGGACTGTGCATGGGCTCGGCAATCTCATCATTCCTATGAGCTTCCAAGTTTGAACGTGAAAACTTGGTGGCTTTGGACATTAGCTTTGCTGCATGTAGAGTATAACAGGTCAAGGTAATGCTTAATGTTAACTTGCTTGTCTGTACTTATGGAGCACTAGGGGGTGTCCTAAAGGGTGTTCGTTGTCTCAGAGGGTTGTTTGGGGAGGGGGTGGGGGTAACATTCTGCCGAGACATCCAACCCTGCCAATTAAAGTGTAACTAAAGGCAATTTTTTTTTTCGTTTTTGTATAGAGTGGAGAGGGATTAGAACCCCCTGCCAGTTTTCATTGCTGTCTGCCCCCATTTGGGAGATTCACCCTCTGTTTTTGTCCTATTTTTACTGCTTTCATCAAAAGTGAAAGTAAAAGAAAATCCAAAATTTTGGGTTACCATCAGAATACTAATTAGGGTTGCCACCTCATCCCTTTAAAACCGAACACATAATAATTACACAGGTTCTGTGGCTGATTTAAGCTGGTGATTAAACTAACTTGGTGCCTTATCTGCATTAAATTAGCCCCAGAACCTGTGTAATTCATATGTGTTTGGGTTTAGAGGGATGATAATACTAATAGAGGGGAAATCTTCCAATGGGTACACTAGTTCTGGTGACACACCAGGATTCCTTCACCTGCGAGGGATTACCTCTCTCTTCCTGTTTTGGTTATGGGCCAGCAATGAAGGGAAATCTCCCCAATGGGACACAAATGGGAAAAAAGAAATGGGGTTTAAACCCTCCCTTTCTGTAGCCAAAATGGAAAAAAAAGTTTTAGCTTTAGTTGCACTTCAATTCTTAACCTGGGTAAACTCAGCTAGAGGGCACCAGGGAAGGCTTATATCCCGAGAAGTCCGAATCATAAATGGCTGGGCAAAAGTTCAGTTATGCTATAGGACAGTTTACATCACTTTTATCAAGGCTAACCACACCAAAAACTAAAAATGATGTTGTCTTAGGAAGTTGTATTGTAGGAATAGTTTTACATACAGCAATCGCTAACAAAGGATTCTATTAAGGCATTAATAGAGGGATTGATTTGCCTGCAATTTTTTTTTTTTTTTATCATAGTGATATAATGTTAACAATGTACATCGTTGTCTGTCGTGTTCCTAAAACACACAACTTTTTGACTTGTAAATGTAAGTTCCTCAAGAAGTAGGCCCAGTTTGTTTACCCACAATATAATTATGCAAACTGTCTGTTAGCTATTATAATCCTGGTTTTAATTTTTTCGAATTACATTTCAATAAGAACAAGGAACCCAATTATGAGTAAAGTGATATCAGTAGTTTCAATGTATTGATAACCATCAGCCTTTGAATACTGAACAGTTCACATAAAGGCTACTTAACATGAAGGTTTTATGCGTCACCTCTCATGGGCTGAAGATGAGCTGCGCTGAGCCAATAGTAGTCTGTGAGCGCACCACGAACAGGAGAGCAGAAGAGCCGTCCGGAGTCCAGACGGCTCTTCTGCTCTCCTGTTCGTGGTGCGCTCACAGACTACTATTGGCTCAGCGCAGCTCATCTTCAGCCCATGAGAGGTGACGCCAGTGCAATTGGACTTGCTGCCACTTGTAGTCCTCCGCTCCGTTGTGTGTCATAAGATTTCATTTGAATTTCATTTGATACATATTCAGTGGCGCCCCTTTTCCTTGTTTTTTCCTTAGCACATTGGACCTGGCTTTGGTTCCTTTTGGTGGCTGCCTTGAATGACTTTTACTATACCCATATATATAGTTTATATATGCTTGTATGGACCCTGCCCTTATGTGCATAGGCAACGGTATATAAGGTATATGGTATTGCGCCTTCTTTTACTTGTCCTTTGTGCACATGTACAGGGTTTTGAATATAGGAAAGCTCTTGCTCCTGTGATGCTGGGGGTGAGCACCCAATGGCTGGGGTGTCCTAGCAATAAGACAGGATGGGGGGTAACTGTGGGAGTTTTTTGGCCAGGCTTTGGGGAAGGGGGCAAAGATGGCCTATGGGGATGGAAATTACATTGATCAACATGGGGACACTAGTTCTTGTGACCTTGGGGTCCCCAAAGAATTCCCCTAATTTACAGGAATTCCCTCTCACTTTCAGCTTGACTTTGGGAAGGGAAGGGAAATCTCTGTAATGGTACACAAATGGCAAAAAAATAAAATCTGATGGGTTATAACCCTCCCATGCTCTATCCAAAATGGGAAAAAAAAGTTTTCCTTATAGTTCTACTTTAACATAAATCTATTTTAGCAGTCTTGTTAGGAATGTGTAATTAAAGAGTAATAGAAGGGCATAGTCCCCGTTCTGGAGAAAATACTATTTTCTACCCCGCTGCAGTGCCTGCCACATGTGCAAAGGCCTAGGCGTTTGATCACATGATCTCTGCCCTAAGTGGATGATTAATTGCCTAGGAATAAATATATATATATATAATATATATATATATATGACCGTCATGAAATGAACTCTAAAAGAGTATATTTTCAGAAGAAATCAATAGTTTGGGTTTCTGTTTCCTTGCAACTTACCCATCTGTTTCTACAATATAGTTTTATGTTGGCTTTTCAGTATAGTGTAAAAAAAAAAAAACCTAAATTAGACATTATGGTAATAAACATTTCTGTACATATATCATTCGCTTTTTCTGTTAGGCAAAAACTTTTTTTTTTTTAGTTTATAAGTTATGTTTTCTCACACAAAGTGGCATGTTATTATATGCAAATTCAACTGACTGCAGTACAGCTTCTAATGATCGAAAAGTGTAAAATTAAGATTTTCAGGCGCACATATCAAATATATCCAATGTGTGGTTAGTGCCAAATATTCAGCAATTACTGTCAAAATCACTTAATAGCACAGATACCTGCTGTTTTGTGCCATACTGAAAGCAATTTGTGTTTGAGGTATTAAAGTCTTATTTTATATTGAATTATTTTATTGAAGTTTTGGGCTATTTATAAAAACTATATGACAGTAAAACAAGAGTGATGATAATTATTGATGACTCATTTCAGTGATTGAGCCTTATAGTTTTTTTATGTCTTTCTGATAACACAGATAAAAAAAAAAAAAGAAAAGGGAACGTCTGCAAAGGCAAATGACAGGGATGCCACCTTTTTCATATCACCTGGTGGTGGGAACTTTTGTTTGTGTGGGTAGGCAAACAAAGCCTCATAGCTAATAGTTTTATAGGGATAAGCCCAGGTTCACACTGAAGTACTTGTTTAGCTTGTATCAACCAATCCGATTTCAGCTGTCATTCTCTTGTGCATATTAGAACATGTAAATAGTAATGAGATACATCGCTATAGACCACACAGACACCTTCCTCCAGTTTTAATAATCTGCCCCAGGTACAGTTATCACTTAGTAGATGTCACTTAACGTAAGTCTGCTGAAGTTCATAAAAGGATTAGTCTGCATATAAAAGCACTAGACAGAATTTCAAGACAGTTCAGGCCTAAGAGTGATTTCCCTGTGGAAATTCAAGTTTAATTAATTAGGTGTTACTTGGGGAACCATTGAAAATGAGATCTGCTTGTTCATCGTTGGGACTGAATCTTACAAATTCAATTTGCCACCAATACGATTGGGTTGATTACTAAAGGATAAGAGAACTTCCACTTTGCAAACCATGTTTGCTTAGCTTAGTGAATGAGGTGAAGCTGTGTTCATTTTAATCATCCAATTGTATGCACGCAAACATACTGCTTTCCCTGTGCATGATTGGCTATTCTGAGTGAACACAGCTTCAGCAAATTCTGTAGCCTCCTTGGCGGTTTTCCTGAGTGTGGCTCAGGGTTAAAATTCAGGACCATTAGCGGTAACCCCGAGCCACACTCGGGATTACATCGCAGGATCCTGGTGTGGCTTTACTTGCCTTGTCCCCGGGATCCTGCGATGTCCCCCGCAGTGTCCGTGGGCTCTGTTCTCCCCCGAAGCCTCTCCTTGCCAGGCTCCGTTCCCTGCGAGCGTCGCGACGCACGGGGGCGGAGCCTGGCGGCAAATTCAAAAAATTGTAAAAATCATAACACATACAGTACTGTAATCTTACAGATTACAGTACTGTATGAAATGATTTCACATCCCTTTTGTCCCCAGTGCTTTGGCCCATGCCCTGCATGCAGTTTTATGTTATATATACTGTTCTTTCTGCCTAGAAACTGGATTGTCCATAGCAACCAAAAAGTGTCCCTTTACGTCAAAAGTGGCTTTAGACCAGCTAGAAAACAGCGATAGTAAATTAGAACACTTGCAGAATTGAGCGATAGTGAATCGTGGGGAAATTTATTTTATTATTATTATTATTTTTTTTTTTTTTTAATTATTTATTTTTATTTATTATATTATAATTTATGTTTTTGTGTTTTTCAAACTTTATCATACCCGGGATATCTACTAGAATCTTGTTTGGACAGATTTAAGTGTGTTATTGTTAAGAATTACAGACCTACAATATAAAACGCCAAATTTCCATGCAAAATAATTGTACCGCTTTCAGCACCCAAAATCAGAAAGAATCATACCGCCAGGGAGGTTAAGTTAGGCCTCATGTACACTGCTGCTGGTAAACGGACGTTTAGGAGCAGTTGGGCATTTTTTTAACTGCTCCTGAACTCTCCTCTATGTTATCTTATCAGTACATGTATACAGGGTCGTTTATAGTCGTTTCTAGGCCGTTGAGTTTAGAGGCCTTTTTTGGTAACCAAAAAAATAAGTTCAGATGCCGAGTTTAGAGGCATTTCAAGTGCCAAATGCTTCTAAACGCGGTAACTCGCATTTAGCCACGTTTCGTTTACAGGCGTTTTTCATTTTTGGCTATTTTGAAAAAGAAAATCAATTTTTTTTTCAAACGCTTCTAAACGCAAATGCGGCTAAACGTGGCAAAAAAATGCAACAAAACGGACGTTTTTAAATGTAGGTTACTATCTGTCAAGTAAAATCGTTCAGGAGAGGTTGTAAAAACGTCTTGTGTACATTAACCTCCCTGACAGTTTTCCCGAGTGTGGCTCTGGGTTAAATTTCAGCACCATTAGTGGTAACCCCGAGCCACACTTGGGATTGCATTTCAGGATCCTGGTGCGGTATACTTACCTTGTCCCCAGGATTCTGCAATGTCCCCCTCCCCCGCTGTGTCCGCAGGCTCTGTCCTCCGCCCGATGCCTCTGTGTGCTGGGCTCCATTCCCTGCGTGCGCCGCGACGCACAGGGGTGGAGCCCGGCGGCAAATTCAAAAAAGTGAAAATTCATAATACATACAGTACACTGTAATCTTACAGATTGCTTTGTCCAATACCCTGCATGCAGTTTTATATTATATAGACTGTTCTTTCTGCCTGGAAACTTGAGATTATCCATAGCAACCAAAAAGTGTAAAGTTCCTTTACATTAAAGTGGTTTTTGACCAGCTAGAAAACAGCGATAGTAAATTAGAACACTTGCAGAATTGAGCGATAGTGAATCGTGGGGGAATTAATTTTATTATTATATTATTACGTTTTTATAATTATTTATTATATTATATATTATTATATTATAATTTATGATTTTGTGTTTCAAACTTCATCGTACCCGGGATATCTACTAGACTCTTGGTGGACAGATTTAAGTGTGTTATTACTAAAAATTACAGGCCTACATTATAAAACGCCAAATTTCTATGCAAAATAATTGCAAAATAATTGTACCGCTTTGAGACGCAAAAATCTGATATAATCGTAAGGTCTACTACTAAAAATGCAAAGTAAAACACAAAAGAAGAGAGCACAAAGCCACCCTAGTGTAACTCGGCTTTAATAGGGTAAAGTTTGAAGATAGATTCCCCACATCTAGCTCTAAAAAGATCTTCTGAAAAACTTCAAAGGTATATTTTAGGTTTTCAGGGTAGCTCAGGCTAAAAGCATATATTAGTCCCATAATCATTCTTTCTGATACAAAATGAGAGTGCTATATAAAAAAAAAAAAACTATACCAATATGCTTGTATTTCCTGCCAATGCAGCATAAATATGGTATATTTGTTTTTGAAATGTAATAACATAGTGCAAAGTGGGCAGGGCTTTAGGTTACATAATCTAACGTTGAATGTCCAATATCTCAAAAACAGAACAAAGTTTGTTCTTGTGGTACAAATCAGTACAAACGCAGCACAAACAAATTGTATAATTGTTTTTAAAATGTAATAACGTGGTGCAAAGTGGGAGAGGTTTTATCAACTATAATGCGCAATATCTCTGAAACAAAAAATCGGCACAGATGCAGTGCAAATGAATACTATCTTTGTTTTAAAATTTTAATAACATTGGGTGCAAAGTGGGCGGGGCTTGATGTTACATAATCTGAATTTTGAATTCAGATATCTCAAAAACCGAACCGGGTGAAACATTCATTTTTGTGGCACAAAATAGTTTTTAAGCTTAACAGCTGGCGGTCCCTCATCCTGCATCTTGGTAGCATTCTGCCGCATGCAGTAAGCGCAAACTTTGCGTGCGCACAAGTGAGTTGTCTCAATAGGTGTTTACAACATATGTATGTCCATTTTATTCTAAATATATTAATCTCCAAATAGAATAAAAATTTTGAATGGTATGTTAAGCAACATTTAAAACATGTGAACGATAATTGGTTCAATGTTCACTTCACTCTTACATTTCAATGCTATTGCATGGCTTTGTAGTGACTTGGAAAATTCTTGTCACTGGTGGCTCTCTTTTGTCCTGATGGGCCTCAAACGTATGGGAACAGCTTTGTGCAGGCTTTCAAAGTTCCAAAAGATGTCAAACTCTTGAAAAAATACAGCATTAAAACTCGCGCAGTTGCACGTTTGGCAAACATATGCGCCCCGCAATTTCAGTCAAATTAAAAGATAATTATTTTAAGTAAATGTAACACAATTAGAATATGGAAATGCACATGCCTTAAAAGTTTTGTCTAGATTACTCAATATTATACATTATTTTTGTAAATGTAAAAGGTGTGTTTTAAGAACTAATGAAAATTAAGGTACTTAAAATAAATTAATTAACATTTATTTTATGTTGAAAATTATGAAATTGTTATGTTAAAATTACAAGACAACAGAATCATTTTTTCAGTGTAGTTCAATATAAGTTAAATTATCTAAAGCCGAAACAGTTTTTAGTTTTGAATACAGTGGTGAGGAGTTGGAACCCTTTAAATATGTATTGCTGTCTGAGTTGGGCAACTTTTACTTTCTCTTTTGACCACTGGTTAGGGTCCAAAATAGTCACCAGACAACATTTTTCAGTGGGGGCAGTTCAGTAACAACTGCATTTCCTTCACTTAGGAGCAGTTTTCTCTACTTTCTGTTGTATCTACAGCAAAGAAAGTAAAGGGAATCTCCCCAATGGGGCAAAAATGAGTTTTAACCATTTTCCAAAATGAAAAATAACAGTTTTGGCTCTATGTACCTTAAAATTTCTGTCATCAGTAAAAAGCCTGTGGTGGAAAAGTATCAAATGTGTAGGCTATAGATTTTTTTTTTTTTTTAAGAGGAACTTCATTCCCTCATGTTACATTTTTTTGTTTTCTTTCCGCTCTTGCCTTATTTCCAGGGATTTCCTCAATAAACATACTCATGCCCAGCAAATTCAGAATTGTCCTGCTGCAATAAGCTACATGCCTGGGCTGTCACCTTCTTTGCCTATCCCATTGGGAATTAGCTTTCTCTTATGGGTTCTTTCTGCTGGCCCTTTGCTGATGCAGCACATGCGCAGTGTCATTGTCATGTCTAATGTCAAGAATAACAGATTCAAATAAACCTAAATAATAAATTTGGGCCAAGGTGGCCCAAACAAACTATTTTTATTAGAGAATGATGTGGCCACTGTTTGTGCTGTAATGTACTGTAAGCTCTAATGAGCAGGGTCCTCTGATTCCTTCTGTATTGAATTGTATTGCAACTTTACTGTCTGCCCTAATATTGTAAAGTGCTGTGCAAACTGTCGGCGCTATATAAATCCTGTATAATAATAATAGAAGCATTAGCTACATACAGTAAGCAGCGGTGTGTTCTAGCATGTATGGGAGACTTCCCTTCTGCTGCTGGATTTTAAAAGGAGTCGGGGTCAGTGCTTCCCTGCCATCCAGGGAACAAAATACAAGGCTTCCTCTGACTGGCCGAGATAAAACTAAACCTAGAATTGCACTTTAAAGTATTTCCGCCAAAAAAGGAAAGGAGGGGGGAAGGTAATATTAAAAACAGAAAAGGAAGGTGAAGGGCTGCTTTAAGAATGTGGTCTACCAGTTTATTCTGTATAGCTCTTGTGGCCAATATTTAAGAGGTTTTGCATAATCAATAATGACAGAATCTCAATAAACTGAGAGACTACATGCAGCCCTCAATAATAAATGTTACTTATACTTTGTTACGTGGTCACTAGTCAAATGTATGCACTAACATGATACCTGCAGTCAATGCTATATGTAGACCCTATGCCCAGAATATGAGTGTGATGGCTGATTTACACTGTGATTTTTTACACTGTGACATCAGTTGTCAGTTGCAATTAGCCCAGGAATGCTGATATTGACAGCTTACTAAGTCTCCTTCTCACAATCGCTGGCTAAGACACTTTTTTGACATATGCCATCTTGTCCTCAATGCTTTTCACCATAATTAGACACTCAGAATAATACCAAGAAGCTGACAATACAGTGCTTGACCACAGTTGAGTGTTAGGTCCCTCGTTGTTGGGGTAGACCCTGTCAGTAGGCAACCCTGTATATGAGAAAACAGAAATAAGTCTACTCATCTGCAGTCACCTTTTTTTATAATCATATTGTCTGAAAGGGTTTTCATACATTATGTATTCTGCTTTCCAGAAATTTCAGAAGTATAAATGAAGTCAAGTATTGTAGCCCTGGCTTTCATTTTTTCCCCCTGACCTTCACAGGTACTAATAATTAAATAGGAGAGAAAACGTAAACGTTAGAATAAATACCTAGTGGTAGTTGGCCACAATCAGATGGTCATTTTGAGGATGTTTTGCTACTCTTCCACAAATAAATACATGCTGAAACTACACAATGGGCTATTTGATGTAGAGTTTTAGGGTTTTGTTTTATATGAGCAACTCTTCTTTTCGCATAGCTGACCAAGTGGTATGGTGGTATAAATTATATGTAATAATTTATCATTCTTGCCTACAAAATTGTCATTCACTCTATGTTTGCACACCTGCAGGACTTATCATTATCTGGTGGTTTAATAAAATATGTGAGACTTAGTTCACACTTAAACCAGGTCCATGGTATGAAATTATTTTCTGGAAGACTGAAGGGTGCATGATATTCAGGGATGGATTTACTAGAGGTGAGAAAAGAAAAGCAGTTGCTTTTCCCTGTAAATTGTGGTTTTTGGCTATATGTCTGTTTTCTTGTGATAAGTAGAAATATAGTTTTTGCATATACTTTTTTTTGCTAATTGTCACAATACTCTAATCCAGGTTAGGACCAGTAAAGCAAGAATTGTTCTGTGTGAAAAGAATAGTCCATAAGGGTATTACTTTAGGAACCTGGAGGTTGTGTGCCCCCTGTGAAGGAAATCTGGCCCTGCTGGTATTTAGTGGAAAATATACCAACATCGTTGTAGTCAATCCCTCTTACTTTTACTGCTGCACTTACTCAAAGGTGTGAACAAGTTTTACATTGTGGCTTGTAATGCATTTTATATATGCTAGGTAGCACTTGTAAGTCACATCATCACACAAAGGTGTGAACAGAGCCTTTTTTAACTCTTCAGCTTTCACAGGGCATACACAATGATCAAAGGTGCAGGTTTATTGAATGAAACTGGAAAAAGAACAAATATGAATTGTTTATGTGTTGTCAGATGGGAGAAACACATGCTGAAATGTACCAGATAGGAGATACGCATGAAATTCTATAAAAAGGGACAGAGATATCTAAAAAAGTCTTCTGTTTGGAACAGCCAGAGCACAATGATCTTTGTTTGAACTGTACCAGTCAAATAAAGGAATGTTCTCAAAGTAATACTTAAAGGAGAAGTCCAGCCTGAGCTCGTTTGGCTGGGCTTCACCTCTGGTTCACAGGAGTGCAATTCGATTTGCACTCCTGTGACCCGTTTTCAGCAGAGAGCGGTCTGAAGTCCACTCCTTGCTGACATCACAGGTATCAGTCTAGGCACTGCATCATCGTGACAATCAAGTCTGGATCCTCCAGGTGCCTGGACTGACACCCCAATTAGCTTCTCCGCAAGCTGCTGAGAGCCTGGGATGGATGCTCCCCACCCCTCCACAGCTCAGCGCTCCAGTGAGCGTGGAGGGAGAAGAACAGAGAGCTGTGATGTTCGATCGCTTGGTTTTCCGTGCAGAGGCGCCGGGGGACAAATGCAGCATCGGACCAATGCTATGAATCTTCTTGTGTCCCCTGCCAGCGCTCTCGGCTCCACCCCATGCCTAGTGTCCCCATAGCAAACCACTTGCTATGGGGTGACTCGTGCATGATCACTCCCAAGTCCTGCTGTGAGTGTCCATAAGACACACAGAACGGGACTCAGCCCTCTGCCCCCTGCTCTCTCCTCACTGGCTCTGATGGACAGCAGCGGGAGCCAAAGGCTCTGGCTAATGTATCTGAGCCAATGAGGAGAGAAAGACCTGAGAGAGTCTAGGCTCTTGTGCACATCGCCGGGGCTGTGGGGAGAACAACATGCAGAATGATTTTTACCTTACTACAGTACATAGAATGCAGAAAGGAAAAAAACATTCTGTCTTTAGAACCACTTTAAATATTCCATAGTGTGGTCATTCAGTATTATGTTTTAGAGTGATGAAATGTGATGCTAAGAGGAATACAAGGTAATAGGAGAAAAGAAGAGTGTGGGGGATCAATCCAGAGAAGGGGGGCAGCGTGGAAGCAAGGGATGAAAAAGGGAGAAGGAAAAGTAAAGGGTGGATGATGGAAGGGGAGATGACCTCACTGTGGTCCCCTCCAAGAGAAAAGAAAGGGGTGAGACACCAGATGTACAGACCGGCCATGCCACTGCCATCTCATTAAAACTTTCATTGGTGGGTTAATTAATGCAGGGTTGCTCTGCGGAAGATATGCATTGTATCGAGTACAACCACGTTTGCCTAGAGGAATCTGATTCATCCTTAAGTGCTGAAGTTGGGTCTTCAATGCACATGACGTCATTTGCCCTCATAAACCAATGTAGTAGGGGGTTTGCAGCTATGTAAAGTTAATCACATCAGTTGTGATTGAGAAAGAATTATGTTATTTCTTTAATTGTAATGAAAGCTAATATGTAGTCACTACATTTTTGTAACTGTAAGGTGTGTGTGTGTGTGTGTGTGTGTATATATGTATATATATACCGTATATACTCGAGTATAAGTCGTTCCGAGTATAAGTCGAGGCCCTAATTTACCACAAAAAAAATGGGAAAAACTTATTGACCCGAGTATAAGACGAGGGTGAGAAATGCACAGCTACTGTATGTGGAAAAGAGGGTCAACAATGCCCATTTGCAGCATCAGTGTGCCCATTTGCATGCCTCACTTTGCCTATTTGCAGCCATAGGTCCCCTGAACTTCAAACTCGGTAGTTAAGGGTTCCTGGATGCCCCCTAGCTGCAGCCAAAATTTGGGGTCTCTGAACCCAAAGGGTCCCGAAATGACATTGCTGCAGAAAGACACAGTTGACCTAATTTGGGGCCCCGTATCTCGGGGCCACTTAGTGCTAAGAACCCCAAATTTGGTGTGCAAACCCAGTGGAACTAGCACCATAAAATTTTCAAAGCCAGGGTTTCTAGCACCAAGTGGCCCCGAGATACAGGGCCCCAAAAATCAGTTCAGAAAATTTCAAGCACTTTTCTGCAGCAGAGAATGACATTTTCCGAACCAGTTTTGTGGCCCCGTATCTCAGGGCCACTTGGTGCTAGGAACCCCAGCTTTGGATATGTTATGGTACCAGTTCCACTGGGTTTGCACACCAAATTTGGGGTTCCTAGCACCAAGTGGCCCTGAGATATAGGGCCCCAAAGTCGGTTCAGAAAATGTCAAGCACTTTTCTGCAGCAGAGAATGACATTTTCCGCACCGATTTTGGGGCCCCGTATCTCGGGGTCACTTAGTGCTAGGAACTTCAGCTTTGGATATGTTGTGGTATCCATTGGGTTTGCATACCAAATTTGGGGTTTCTAGCACCAAGTGGCCCTGAGATACGGGGCCCCAAATTCGGTTCAGAAAATGAAAATTTTTGCTGCAGAAAAGTGCTTGACTCGAGTATAAGCACTTTCAGCACAAAAAAATGTGCTGAAAAATTCGACTTATACTCGAGTATATACGGTATATATATATATATATATATATATATATATATATATATTGTATACATAACTATATGCAAAAATTTGAGCCTGTAAATTTTGTAAAGGTGCACAAATCGATTCCCTTTACTTTTCTGAATTGAAAGGTTTGCTTCACTTTTACTTCCTCTTCTCAAAACTGGCCACAGGTTTACAGATATTAGAGTTAGACTTTCTGCTCAATGTTGTAACTGGTCTGTGGCCAAGCAGTATGTCCACCTCTTGGAGTGCTCAACCTTTTCTGATGTGATGGGGAGGCACTAGGCACAACTATAGAGATTTCTCTGTTAGAGGCTCAGCCTGTTTTTCTATGGGAAATTTTGATGAAGCGTGTGAGGGCGTGGAAGTAAAGATTTTCATACAAAGGTAAAATGTCCCTTTGATAAATGCATTGCTATATTTCATTGAGTTTTAATTTCTATAATTTGGGGTCCTAGTCCCAATGATGTGGCTCTGGGGTGGGGGTTTCCCAATTATGTGGCTGTGCTGAAGGGCAGCTAGCACTCACATCAATCTCTAGCTGACTGTGCTGATGCATTTTGCAGTGACACCTCAAATTTTACTGGAGCTACAGCATTTCGCCATAGCAGTGGAAATTTCTGGCAAATCTGATAAAGGCAGGATCAACAGGTACACACACAAGGAAAATACACTAGAGAGAAAACGAGAGAAGACGAACCACTGGAAAAGAGAAGAAGTAGGTTATCATATGCCTTTTTTTTTATAGTTCACATACACATTAAAGGAGAAGTACAGCCAAAGCATGTTTGGCTGTACTTCTCCTGTGGATCACAGGATGTGCAGTTCGTTCTGCACTCCTGTGACCTCTTTTCAGCTGACAGCAGGCTGAAGCTTGGACAAGATTGCAACAATGAAGTCAGGATCCACCCACATGCCTTGACAGGCACCCTGCTCAGCCTCTCAGCGAGCCTCAGGGAGCCTGAGCTGGCTGCTCCCACCTCCTCCACATCCCATCACTCCAGTAAGCGCAGGGGGGCAGAGCAGAGAGCCAGTGACTGACAGTCACCAGCTGTCTGCTCATGGAGCTCTGAGAACTGAGCGATCTGCAGTGTTTTATTGCTTGGTTCTTAGTGTTAGAGCAAACGAGGGGCAGATGCAGCATTGGACTGATGCTACATCCATCTAGGTAAGTATGATTCGGGGAAGAAAAGTCAATGCTTCTCTTTTAATTAGTCCCAACTCGTGCACAATAAATTTTTCTTGTAAAGGTGTGACTTTAAAGTAAAAGAAAAGCCTAAGGCTTGCCATACATGAGTCATATTTTATCTATCTTTTGTTCATCCAGCGGGTGGATAAAAAAAAAAAGATTCCTTTCCCTCATCCACACACTTGATGTAGATTGGGGGAATCCCTCCCGCTGAGCTATTGTATATGGATGGCGGGGAGGCTTCCCCCCTGTCAAAATACACTGATCAGCGCCACCAGCTGTAGCTGGTGGCACTGATCGAGACATTTATTTTTTACAGGCTGGTTGTACACAAGTAAATCAACAGATCGACTTGTGTATAACCAGCCTGCCCATACATGGATCTCAGTTTGGCTGGTTCAGCAGGGAATTTTGTTCCATGATCTAACTAATCTTAAAAATGTTTACCCCCCTCCTACCTATGCTGCCAAACCTGTATAAAAAAGATGTGTATGCTTACCTATTTTTATTCTGCTCCAGTCATATGATCCCGCAGCAATGGCAGCTACTGCATGGGAGAGGAGGGAGTGTTGACAATGGCTGGGCTATGGTAGCGAAAGACTCCTGGAATTCTCAGCCACCGAGCACTCCCTGCAGGATCATACGACTGGACCTAATAAAAAATTGGTAAGTATACACATGTTTTTTATACAGGTTAGGCAGGATAGGTATGAGGAGGGGGAAGGGAAATCTTCCACTTTAATTCATGCATAAATTGACGGGACTATATAAGTATCTTTAATAAATAAATACAAATAAATAAATATCTACTCTTGACCTTTTTAGTCAAGCATAAAGTTTACTTTATTGAAGACTAGTTATTCATGATTTTTAGGACACGGTGCATTTAAAGGCAGAAATTATTCATAGACAATCGGCAATGCACAACATTCATTAGTTCAAATCAACAAACCAGATCATTGCTTAGACTGTTGTAAATAATTGAAAGCAGGAATCCTGTTGCTATGGGTTACTGCAGACCATTGTACTTTGCACTTCCCTACTGCATATGAGAGCTAGTCTTGGCATTGTCTTGTGAGCATCTACTGAGCTTTGCCTTTACTCTGTATCCACTGATCATCCCTTACTGCCTCTGAAGCATTGTCTGCTGTGAAAGTCACTAGCGTTATTTCTCTAGGGATATACAGTAGGAACAAAGCAGGAAGGAAGCCAGTCAAAACACGCCATGCTCTTCCTTTAAGTATATATTCTTTAATCTGATCCATTTACCGGAATCATTCCAATTTGTATATGTGGATGGATGAGTAGATTTTTTTTTTTTTTTTCTTCTAAACTTGTATATTTTCTTATGCCTAAGGGCTGCGTTGTAAGTTCATTCGATTAAACCGAATTGCAATCCGTGCAAAAATGATCACATTTGAAACACTTGAAGTCCTTGTGTGAATCCATTTAATAATGACTAGGCTAAAGCACTCACACAGAAGCAGTCAAGGGTAAAAACTGAGTTTTTTTTTTTTAATGTGCATCAAATCTTACATAATGCAAAAAAATTATTTATCAAATAAAAACAACATGATACATTCAATTACTTACAGTCCAATACTTGCAAGAAATTCATTCTCCGGTTGGCAGAATAATTTTTTTATACATGGACATATAATGCTTTTCTTTAACACATAAATGAAAACAGAAATTGTGAATACGACAAAGTTAATCAATATCCATTCCAGTCAATTTTCTTTTCTTTTTGTAACTCTTAAAAATGAGGATTAAGGTGTATCGTATTTAAAACAATTTTCACTTTTGTAATATTTACAACAGTATTAATATCCTATTTAGTTTCAGCTAAACAGAGAGTTTGTTGCAGCAAGGTGCCACCCGATTACTTCAACCTTAACTCCAGGGAAACCACTGACATACGTATACTTCATAAACGCTTGTACCTACAAACATTTATGCAACTCTGTTCAGTCACTCTTGTGATGCACAAAAAAAACCTGCATGGAAAGTGGGGTGCTTTCTCTGCACTTTTTAGCAAATATGTCACTGGTGAGTTGTTGCAGTAACGTTACATTAACTGCTTTAAAAAAAAAAAAAGATAGTCGAGGCTTAGATTACATACACATCTGAATGATCTAGAGCCGGGGTCTCCAAGCTTTCTAAACAAAGGGCCAGTTTACTGTCCTTCAGACCTAAGGGGGTCGGACTGTAGTCATTGGAAGTAGATAAGGTCCTGACGTCAGTGGTATTAAACAATGCCCCATCTTTGCTATAAGTGGGAGGCATTGTACCACATAGTTGTTTTCATTGGGAGGAATTGTACCCTATCATTGGTGTCATTGGGCCCCATTGTTGTTGTCATTAGGAGAAATTGTGCCCCATCTTTGCTGTCATTAGGAGGAATTGTGCCCCATTGTTGGTGTCATTGGAAGGAATTCTGCCCCTTCATTGGTGTCAGTGGGGAGGAATTATTTCCCATTGTTGGTAGAGGAGGAAAACAGTGCCCCAAGGGCTGGATAAAAGCAAGCAAAGGGCCGCATCTGGCCCCTGGGCCACAGTTTGGAGACCACTGATCTAGAGGAGTGACGCATCCCCCCCTCCCCCTATGTTCTATATGGCTTCATGCAGAATTTCAATAAGAGACATAGGGGTTGATTTACTAAGGGCAAATAGACTGTTCACTTTGCAAGGGAATTTTGACATTGCAATTAAATGTTCCCCTAGCTTAGTGAATGAGCTGAAGCTGTCTGCTGACTTCTATTATCCAATCACGTGCAAGAAAAATATACAGTTTTTTTATTTTCCTTGCACAGTGATTGAGTATTTTTTTGCAAAGAGTATTTTTACTACATTCACTGAGGGAAAAACAGACTATTTTTCTTTAGTAAATATGGCCCATATGTATACTAAAAGGAGAAGCTACTTCAGTGCCCTGTCTTTAAGTACTTCATAGCGCTCTACAAGGTATTTGCCATAGGTGCAGCCTTTAATAAAGAATTCTCTGTAAAATAAAGATTTCATATAAATACCTGGTATTTAGTGTATGATGTGTGGCCCTTGGACCTCAGAAGTCTGTAATGGGAACATTGATTAGGGTATTAGTATTGATCTCTACTATCCTCACATAACATGTTCCCAGCTTTGTATTGTCTTCTGCAGCTTATCCCCAGCCAAAAATGTAGCATGTTCGCTCTCTGACCCTCATCTCTTCTATTAGGTCTGCAGTTTCTGACAGTACTCTCAAGCATTACATATACCTTCACCTTTTGGTGATGTTAGGGGCCACATTTGAGGTCCCATTTAGCTCATTAGTTGACAACCACCGATATAAATAAATATTATAAACTTAAAAAAAAAGTTTGTTAAAATAAAATTGACCCAATTCAGTGATTACTAAAATCTATGTAGGTTTCTGAAAGAAGAATTGAACAGTCCTGTTAAGGATATGGCCTTATCCTTTGCAAATGAAACAGACATGTAAACTAAGGACTTATTTAAATGTAAGTTTTTTTTTTTTTTCCATCACTCCAGATCTATTCATAATTAGTCTTTCAGTGATATTTCACTGAAATTGAAAAAAAGTATTTACATTCGTTTCAAATGCCATGTATAATCAAGAAAGTGATGTAGTCATTGGTTGTACAGTTTTTCATTCCAGAATTGCCCATGTAACGTTCCCCTGAAAGGAATAATTTTATAAAAGGTCCTTTATAAACTTATTGTTTAATTATTTTCCTTCACTCAGTCCGGTTAAGGACTACAAGGTGCTCAAGTGATTTTTATCTTTTCTGTAGTGCTGACGTTGTTTCTCAATAGGGGTGTGTGGACTTTGTATTTTCTCACCATGTTTGAATGTGCCTCTATCTTCTAAATGGGAAATATGCACAGACATGAAGATATCTCCCCAAGACCAAGTAGCACCTTAGCGCACCTGATAACTACACCCACCTACCTGAACATTTCTTAACAAGTTGGAAAACCTACACTTACAACTAAAGTACTCATTATGACCATCAGGATGGTCTTGTAATTGCCTGTTTTTGTCTAGCTTATTTTAGAACTCTACCTTGTAGCTTTGGACCAGAGTACCAAAGCATAATGCCTAGTACACACGATGAGAGAGTCAGATTAAAAATACCACTTTCTAAGCAATTGTACGATAATCTGACCGTTAGTACACAGCTTTCAAGAGCCATGACAGTTTATGCAAAATCGTCCGAAGGGATATATACGTAAGATTTTCTCGTATGATACCAGAATGAACTGGAATCAGAAGACCAAGACCATGCATGCTTGGAAATGAAAGAATACATTACAATATGATACAACACATTACATTACTTCCGAAGTTGTATTCTGTCATACGAGAATTTTTGTAACTTTAGTGACCTAATGGTTTTCGATATGAGACTAGCATGCAAAAAAAAGGGTTTATCATTCATCTGATATTCTCATCGTGTGTACGAGGCTTTAGAATCTGTTGTGTGGGTCAACTCCTCTGCTTTTCCCAACAATGGAAAAAGTTAATTTTTGGGTCTGATCCCCCTATAATACTTTCTTGACCAGTTTATTTTATGCCTTTATTCCTGGAGAGATTCTGATTAAGAGATGGTTATGGATGATAGATCAACCCAGTGCGAGCAAAGGCAACAGTGGAAGGACCTATTCCAGGAAGCTAAAAAACCTCTGGAGTACGCATGACTTATCCAGCAAGCCTACTACATTTGATCTATAAAAAACAATAACTTTTGTATAGACTAAACCTTTGGTACCTCAATGGTTAAGAACACACATTTCTGTTGGCTTTTGTGGGAATGCATATAGGTCTTAAATGTGTGTTAGTACTCACTCTGTATATTTTGGTGTGCATAGTCTAGTAAATTGTGTTTTATGATGATGTGAAGGAATGTGCTTTGTGTATAGGTGCTTGAAAAGAGTGCATTTTTACAACAAATCTTATGCCAATGTCAGGCTGGGTTATCCAGGTTCAGTACATCCATAATGGCTGGTGTATGGCTGAAAATAAAGTATTTTATGTGCACACATTTTCTGCTGTAAATTTGCAATACTGGGCTTATTTGGTTATTTATTTTTATGATACAAGGTGACAGTAAAGTCAGTTTTCTCAAGCTTTCTCTAAAGCGAACCTTCATAGGTGTCATTGAAAAAGGAGGGTTTTTTTTCACTTCTTTCTTTACTGAAAAATCTTGAGATAATTCTTTTCCTGCCATTGAATCTTTTCATATAAATCAAACCCAAAACAAATCTATTAACTAACACAGAACTATATTTTCATGCAGCAAGGGTGAGCTGAACAGCCTTGGCATTCTGAAAGTGTTGTGGCTTTTTCTGGATTACAGAATCATTCTATCTAGTAACAATTGATCCAGAGGTGATCCAATGGTTTTACACTTCAACTACTGCTCTTCATCCTAAGACAATAACAAATATACCTTCACATTATTACGTCCCAAAACTTACAAAACCAAATTTCTTTCTTCTTTTTTAAAAGGAAACTTGTTCTACAGTAGCCTGGCGCTTCTTATAAAAATACCTCTTTCTTGGCTGTCTTGGTAATCCAGTGGCTTCAGTTAATTATTTACTACAATTCATTATATAGCACGGTCAATTTACACAGCGCTTTACATGTATTGTACATTCACATCAGTCCCTGCCCTCAAGGAGCTTGCAACCTAAGGTTCCTAACTCACATTCATACATACACATACTAGGGCCAATTTAGACAGGTGACAATTAACCTACCAGCATGTCTTTGGAGTATGGAAGAGCATGCAAACTCCAGGCAGGTAGTGCTGTGGTGGGGATTTGAGCCAACGACTCTAGTGCTACTAGACAGAGGTGCTAACCACTTAATCACTGTGCTGCCCCAGTTCTTGCTAAGGCTGGCCAAATGTGGCTTGATTCAGCGGGAATCGTCCGAAATGTCAGCTTGTGTAAAGTTGACTTAAAAATCAACTGAGTTAGATAAAGAATTATCAGAACAGTGACTGCATCCTATTAGATCAGCAATCTGACTTGTCTGGCCATTTCAGATAGCACAAGCAGGTCCTGGACCTATCTGCAGTCAGCACTGTTCTTAAGTAATACAGTTTGGTCTGGGATTTAACCCATCCTATAATTGGACAGTGAAGAAGTAGCAGCTCATTGATGAGATCTTTCCCACGCACACCCCTCTTCTAAGCAGGTGCTATGCATGTACCAGATTGCTCTGGTTGGCTCCTACTGCTTCCTCTACCTTTTCCAGTCTAATCTCTGCTGTGCAGGGAAGTACAGGTGGCTAATATTGTATAGATTTAGGTACTAATGGCAGAAAAACACATTTAATGGATGAGTGAATGAATGTATACATACAGTACTGGATTAAACAGTGCCTAGAGTTCAGATTTAACCGCCTTCATGTCTATTCTTTGTCACTACACTAAATATTTCAGTTTTGGCATATGTTATTTTACTTAATAGTAATAGCTTTGCATAGCAAAATGAATTTCACACTTTTTCCAGACATGTGAGTCTTTTATTTGGGTTGTTTTGACAAACATCCTGCATGTATTTTATTTTGCGTCTTTTCATATGGTGATAAATGTGTTTCCTGTCAAGCAGTGATGTTCTGGTTCTGAGTTTTCGTTCTTCCATTTGCAGAAGGTGGAGTCTTTTTTCAGATGTACACATCACTGCTTGAGTGATGTGGACACTTTCCGTTGACTGTCCTCTTAAAGCAGATCTGCTTTAGGAAGCTGCTATCAGCCTCTGTTTGATTTGCAACTGCCATGATGCTGCACATGTGATCAGTTTTGCCATTTGATGGTTATACATTATGTGCATGAAGGTTCATTCAAGCACCAAGGTGTGGCAAGAGTGTACACCCACCTACACATGTGCAGCTCAGTGTACATTGCAGGGGCAGACTGACAACTCATGGGGCCCTCGGGCAATAGCAGATTATGGGGCCCCCGGGCATTAGGAGATTATGGGGCCCCCGGGCAATAGAAGATTATGGTGCCCCCGGACAATAGGAGATTATGGGGCCCCCAGGCAATAGATTATGGGGCCACACAGTATACACACACAGACACACACAGTATACACACACAGAATACACATACACACACTGAAAAGGCACTGGAGCGGCGGGGCAGCTATAATCTTGGGATTTTTTAAAAAAACACAGATGTGTACATACTGTCCCTGGTTTTATTGAGGCTGGCAACCCTGATGGGGCCCCTTAGTGGCATGGGGCCCTCGGGCAGTGCCCGAGTGCCAGAATGGTCAGTCCGCCCCTGGTACATTATAAAATATTTTGCGAGGAGGAAGGTGACATGTCTCTTCTACAATAAAGCCCCTTCTGATATTTTAAATCCAGAGTTAAAGCAGAGTTCCACCCAGAAGTCGAACTTCTGCTTTAAGGACTGCTAACTCCCTGACATGCCACATTTGGCATGTCATTTTTTTGGGGGGGGGGTACCTAGTTTTGACAGGTACCCAGCTCCCACTTCTGCTCGCACTGCCAACGCGACGCCTCCTCTCGTTCCCTGCAATCTTCTGGGGCACATCACAGGTCCCAGAAGATTGCTCGGCCATTCAGTGCGCACCCAGCTGTGAAGCCGCAAGCTGTCACAGCCGGGTGCCCACACTAGTGATGCCGGTGCCGGGAGGAGGGGTGGGAGAGAACGGAAGATTCGGGCGGCTGCACTGGACCATGGGACAGGTGAGTGTGTGCTTATTAAAAGTCAGCAGCTATGCTTTTTGTAGCTGCAGACTTTTAATAAACAGGAAAAAGAGTGGAACTCCACTTTTAAGGTCTGCTTTAAAGCAGAAGTAAACCCATTGATTTACCAGCTTCAAAAAAGCTACATTCCCGCCACGTTCTGAGAATGTAACTGTCAAGTTGGTTGTGCTCTCAAGCAAAATGTCAAACCATCCAATGGCTGGTGTCAGAACTGATCACATATGCAGCATTGTGGCAGTTGACGATTAAATGGAGGCCAAGATGGCAGCTTCCATGGCTGAAAACGATAGGAGGGTTTACTTCCACTTTAAGTAGCAGAACCAGCAAGATGTCTCTCTGTTGCTTGCTAGTGATTCACTGACTGAACCACTCTTATCAAGCAATGAATTCCCCACTGTCCACCTACTGTATAGTGGATGTAGTCATTGTTGTAAACAAATGTGATTAAAAAATGTAAAGCGCTCAAATACTCTGCTGTCCCTACTGTATCTTTTCTTTAGTCCCACCATATATTTCAGAGCTATATTAAAAAGGTAGAATTTTCAGTCTGGTAGAAAAGCAGAAATATGAATCTGTTTCCAGAACCTTCTGCACATGTCTTTTAGTTATGCTTGACTAGGCCTGTGATTCCACCCTGATTATACTATGCAAGACATCTATCATGTCCTGTCTTATCTGTTTGCAAGGCAGCTCTGGCCTCTGATTTAACTCACGGGCCTTCGCTACAAGTTGGAGTGTGATTAATAATTGACTAATGTTGCTTTTATTTATCACAGGCTAGCACATTTTGCCATTATCCAGCTAATTTATGTTAAGAGTAAGCTGTCGTTCACTGCCTCCCTTTTTTTTTTTTTTTTTTTTTTTTTTCAGTGCTACGTTTATCTCGACTTCTTTAAGTAACCAAATCCTTACACAGGGTACAGACGTAGTGGGTGCCAAAAAAGTTGATTTCCTTTTCAGTCGAGTCATACATCATCAGCCCTCCCAGCTGCAGTGTCAGCCAGTGACAGAATGACATGTGTCATTTATCAAAGGGGCCAGGGCAGGCCTTGGGAAACATACACGACAAAGCCTGAGAGAGTTCATTTTGCAGTCCCCTCCTACCCTCTGTGAGCCTCTTGCCAGGAAAGCCTGTGATGTTTCTGTCTTCACAGTGTTACTGTAAGTTCCTCAACATTCACATCATTAACCCTTTGGATCATCTGGAGAATCTCTAATAAAGGTCATGAGATCCATGAAAACAAAAACTGATGTAAGACGAGCGTTTCATCTGACAAAATGTCTTTCAGAAAGTATCTAGTGAATAGCTTGCTGTGTTCTAAGAGCAGGAAGGTTTGTCTGTCACTCTTCTGTCGCACCGGTTCTTTTTTTTTTTTTTTCTTCTCTCCCATGAGTATGCTTTTGTGTGCAAACGTTACCTGGAATAATGTTGCTGCATGTAATATCCTGCCAGGGATCCACAATGCTAATGCATTCTTCCTGCTGAGAAATTGATGTGAAAAATAAACGTCTAAACATGGATGTAATCAGTAAGAGCCCATTCAGACTAGCCTGCATGCTAAAACACACATACAGTTTGCATTATGTAGGGGTGGTGCATTTTTTTACTTTTTCGAAGTGTCAAAAAAAAAAAAAAAGATTGAAAAATCAATTTTGTGCACCACAGTGCAATGCGATGTTATGTATTGCAATAAGTTCTGCTGCAGAAAAATCAGTAAAGGCTGCATTTTTATGCAGCATGCACCATGGCGCGTGTATAGTGTGAACAAGACGCAATGAAAACAATTGTGAATGAGCCCTAGGTGTAGATTAAAGCTTGTCACTGGCCATATTCATGTGACTATTATTTTCTGCCTCCCATGCTGTCGCCCTGACATTAAAAGTCCATTCGCACTAGGAGCTGCGTGTTCTGTGCGATCCATCTGCAGTCCTGTGCAGTGTGATTTCAAAATGAATGGGCTGAAATCACACTATACTGGACCAAGAGTAGTGTATGCGCTACTTTTGGAATCACACTGCAACCGCATCACATGGTATATTTGTACCATGCGATCTGGTGTGGGCAAACGCACTGCGTTTGGGGTGTCATTAACTTTGCACTGACAACCGCTGCAGATCGCAAGAGCAGTGCAATTTGAGTGCGGTGCGGGAAACTAACAGAACACGAGTTTCTTATATGGCATTCTAGTGTGAATGGTCCCTAACAGTTTATTTTATTTACTACAGGTATTTATAGAGCACTGACAATTTACGCAGCACTTTAGATAACACACATTCACATGAGTACATGCTTGAGATTACCATCTAAAGTCTTGCATGAATATTTACACATTCTAGGGCCAATTTAAACAGGGGCCAATTAACCTAGCGACGTCCTGGGAGTGTGAGAGTACCCAGAGGAAACCCACGCAGGCACAGGGAGAGCAGGCAAACACCATGCAGGTAGTGTCTTGATTAGATTCAAACTGATGACCTCAGTACTTTCAGGCATGAGTGCTTACCACTAGGCCATTGTGATGCCCACCTGCATACATACGCATACTATGTCCAGTTTGGACAGGGGCCAATTAACTTATCAGCATGTCTTTGAAGTGTGGGCGGATACTGGAGTACCAGGAGGAAACCATGCTAGCACAGGGGAAACATGCAAACTCCATGCAGGTAGTATCCTAGTTCAGATTCAAACCGAGGAATCTTCAGCATGAAGTGTAGTTAGGCTGGCCATACATGGAGCGAATTTCTTTCCTGCAACCACTGGTTGCAGGAAAGAAATTTGCTTGATTCTCCGATCAACACAGACACTGTTGATGCGGGAATCCCTCCTGCTGGACCATTGTTTATTCCCGGAGGGGGAAGGCGTCCCCACCAGGAAAAGACAGTGATGATTGCTAGCGGCTATAGCAGCAGCTAGCGATAATTGCAGATAAAACCCAGCATGCTAATTGTACCGAATTTGGTCGATCAACTTGGTACATTCAGCACAATACAATCTTATCAGGTCAACAGTTTAGAAAGTACTTAAGCCATTAGATCATCCTGGCAGCCAGCACTGAATAAAAGTTAGTAATGAAGGTCTCATATTTCTTTAAATGGGATTTCCATTAGAGATGGTGGAGTTCACATAATTACCAACATTATTCTTCTGTTTGCAATACTTTACCAGTGTTGGAAACAAGTACATGAAGCTTTGTTATTTTCTTTTGTATGAAATACACATCAGCTGATGTTAGATTATGTAAATGCATATAAACCCATGCAAGAAACATGGTGTTAACATGTGTTAATGCATATCAAAGTATGTAAACTGAAGTACTATAACACATAAAAGATATAAAGTAGCAATAGCTTTTTTTTTACATGCTTCTATTGTACTTGCTGCCACTAGAAACAAATGTGTGGATGAAGCCTAAATGATCGTTCTGATGTATGACCCATAGATATACGGATACACATAAGCTGTAGCAATAATGTCATATCTTTTTGGCATACAGCAACATTTATAATGAAGAGTGCTCTAGGTGCCTGATAAACAAATCGTCCAGTCTAGCACACTTTTTTTTAAGATCTTCATTTCCAATGCATCTGCAAAGATGCCACCCCAAAAAGACTTAAGCTGGCCATACATTATACAAGTTTCTTATTCGATTTCCTTAAGATTTACCTTCAACTATGTAGTGCAAGGGCCTGCCTGATTGCATACAAATTGAAAGTGTTTAAGTTTGACTTCATATTATATGGTTTTCTTAAATCTAAAGGAAAATTGTATAATGTATAGAAACCCTTAGGGTGCCACTCCAGGTTCCTGTGTCCAAATCCGATGACTCACACTAAAGGTGCTGGCTTGGGAAGAGCCAGTCCCAGCTCGATATATTCAGTATAAGAAGGAGAAACTGGTCAGGTCTTGCTGGAATGCGCCCTTCTGGGGTTTTCTCCTTATACTGCAAAGATTCCAGTTGTCTGGGGCCATTCCTGCATCTATATGCCCTGTCCCTATGATGCCGTATCCTGGGCTGCATCCTGAGATTACAGTGTCACCCCTATTTGAGTTATAGAGCATGTAAAGTATTACTGAAGGGAATCAGTCACTAGTGGGTGGTTTCTGCATTAGCAGGGGCAGGACTGCCCAGAAAGTGGGTGTGATCTGAGTGGGACAGCACATAAGGAGCGCATAATATTTGTGGGCTGTGGGCTGGGGTGACAGCGTTCCAGAGATTGGGAAGGCGATTTTGCCAAGTATGCATCTGTAATAATGACTACAAGTACATACATTTCTAGAAATACATTACATGTGCTCTAGAAAGACAGCAAAGAACATTTAAGACCAATAGAAAGTGGTTGAAAGCAATCTCTTCACCTGTTCATCGACTTTTGTGTTGAGATCTTCAAATTTGACTTTGACCTATCCATTCAGATATAATGACTCTCTTTAACAATCCTGGAGAATTTAAAGTTGAAAAATATCTATCTATCTATCTATCTATCTATCTATCTATCTATCTATCTATCTATCTATCTATCTATCTATCTATCTATCTATCTATCTATCTTTAATGTCCTTACATTATTATCACGTTAATGTCCTTACACTACTTTATTGCTGTCATATATGCACCTTCATTACCATCTTCTGGCATTAATGCTCCACTCTCTAATTTGCCATTTCAAGCTATTTGTCGTTAATGAACATATTCCTTTATTCTACTGCTGTGAAGTAGGAATACCTTATGTTGCTCTGTCTGGGCAGGTTATCTGTCTTTGTCAGTCGAGTTGCTCCTTTACCCAACAGGCGAATTAGTGAGCTCAGGTGGTTTTCGTTGGCTGGACCAGGGAGACAAAGTCAGGCCGTGGGAAGGCATGTTTGTCTCATTTATTCCCAGCTCGCAAGTTTTAATAAATTCCGCCTTGGCACTCATCAGCAGTGAAAGCCATTACTACAAAATTGCAGTTTTGTGCATGGAGCTTGAGAATATGCAAATGCCTCTTATAGAATTTTCCAGATATCAAAGACTTCTCTTTCATGGTCTCTTGAGGACAATATAAATCCATATTATAGAAACACAAGATGAAGCTTTGGGTGGAAAGTGTTAAAATCTCTTAGTGAACTGTGTGAATGAAAGTAAGCATTTCGAAGGCAATTTAGAATATGAGCACTAGAGTGTAGTAGAGTGTACAGGAACTGATTAAAAATTGGATGTTTCTATTCTGCCACTTAACCTCTGCATTGCTGGGGGTTAATTGAAATCATTATTTATATTTTTTGAAAATTAAAGGACTGTTCCTAGAAGCAGCAAGAGAAGAAGCGTTTGTTTACAGATTTCTTCATCTGGGAGATGGGATTCCTTGATTGGCTGACATCATAGCATGTAGGGGAAATAGTTAATGGATATAGTTACCATTCTTGTGACTTAATATGATTTACCAATAATACATTTTAATGCATCTAGGGATTTCATAAGTGAACATTACTTCATTGCATCAACATTGCAACATCTTTGTAATAACTGTATAATCACCTTGCAGGCAGCCAATCGCAGATCATTTTTTATGATAGGACTATGCTAGACTACCTAAAAAAGATCATTGGCTCCTTGTTCTTTGTAAAATCTGTAAAGGTTTTCTTTTTTTCTTTTACATATATGATATACATGCTTTAAAGCTGAACTTCAGGCAAATAACTAAATGCCCAGAGGAAGTATATAAATTAGCCGCTTCACCCACCAACGGCTTTGCATTTCTGTCCATCCAGTCCTCTACACAGCACAGCTTTCTCTGGCAAAGCAAAAGACCTGCCTTTTGTCTGCTGCTGTGAATTAACACTTGCAGGTCTTGTCCTTCCCCCAACTTGTAAGCAGCAAACTGATGTGCTCATCCTAGTGTCACTTTGCTTTCCCTTCCTGTCTGCATTGTTCCCTTTTAGTCCATGAGTACTGCGGTGCACGTGACAAGTTCCTTGATGCCAGATTAAGTTCCAGTACTAACAATGCTTAATTAAAACATAAATACAATTAATGATGTATGAAAAACGACAGAGCTGCTTTAAAGTTAAATTTTAATCTTGCACTTGATAAGTTACACTGTATGTGATATCTCTATTTTCAAGGGATAACAGTTTTCTAAAAAGCGGGGGGTTGGAAGCTCTGCACCTAATATGTAGAGTATGTAGTTGGGTGTTCAGGTATGAAGTGCACCTAGAAATACCTGTACTTGCCTGCAGCAGCTTTGAGCCTCGCCACCCATTTGCTTGAAAGCCATGCTATTTTGATCAGGTACAGCTCCTGTACTTACTGGTATCAGAGCTTGTCCGACCCCCCGCCTCCCCTACATTTCTTGAGGCATTACTATGGTGGCAGTTTCCCTGACCAGTAGCAATGAGGAGAAAGACAGAGGTGGGAGACTATCTTTTATATTACTGAGCAGTGGCAAAGCTTTTGCCCAATCAGAGCAACCTAGCATTTAATCGGAGTGCAGGGACTAAAAGCTGCTGTAAGCATATGGTATCTACTCTATGAACGTTGTACATGTCAGCAAATTTACCCATGTTGTATGCTTTTAAACACCCTGGAAAAAGCAAAAAAAAACTGTTGATGTGCCAGAAATATAGTATGTACCTACCTTCCTCTTGACATGACAACACAGCTGTCTACTTCATTTCTGATGGATTACAAAGAACACTGGCATCCCCTTATCTTGTCCTCTCCTTCGCATCTCCATAACCCCTCCTTGTACTTAGATAGAGAATATCGGAAGTTAACAGCTCAGATTTTTTGCAGACAGAACAAAACTCTTTCAATGGTATATTTACCAGACCAAGAAGAAAAGATTTATTGCTAGGGTTTACATGCACTTTAATTGTTCTTTGCAAAGCAACAACACCATGTTGGAAGCACGTATACAGTATAACTGGTTAAAGCCCAAGGCCACACAGAAAAAAATAATATCTCTTGCAATGGGGCTGTGCCTGCACTGCATGGGTTAGAATAATTTGCTTTACTTTTCTGATCCTCCACTCCCTGGATGGCATCAGTCCCCCCACAATCCTGTGTCCTCATGTCCAGAGCAGGGCTACAGTCTCTACTCTGGTCTTGATGATGTCAGGACCCTGGAGCGCAGGGGTGTAGAGCTGCGGGGAGAAGCAGAGGATTAGGTAAGTTTATTTCCTTTTGTTGTTCCCCCGAGGCATAAAGTAGCAAATAACGCTTATAGTGTGGGCATATTGCCCGCATTTTGTCTTTAAGACCTGAATTGCCCTTTAACATTTATGCTACTAGTCCTGGTATGCCTTAGCTGTGCCCTTCTTCAGAATTTTGTCTCTTTATTAGGAACAGATTTCCATCTCCTAATGAAACACTCCTCTTACAGGATAACCTATTTTTCTTAGAGGAATATGACACATGCTCTGGTGTGATGCTGTTCAAAAGTAGCATTTTCTTGTTTAATGATCCTTTTCTGGTTAACAACATGCAACTAAGTTTATGTGAGATGACTAGATTTCTAATGATGAAGTATAAAATGTGGGCCCTTTAATTATACAGGGTAAAGCCTACGGTGCCTAGTGATCACCACGACCCAGCACATAATGCTACTAATGTGTTTCGGCAAAGCTGACTAGGGGGCGACTAGGTGGGCCTATGAGGTTAACAAAAGTACTTCCATAAATTTGCTGTTTTCTCCCAGATTCCCTTTACATTTCCTGTCTGTTCTTTTGTTCTCTAATAGGTTTATCAATGTAAAACTGGTAAAATATCTATATAAATTTTGAAGCCAGAAAGCAAAGTCAGGTTTTTGTTTTAAATCTGGAGGGGCAGTTGTATACATCTTGCAGCAGAGCCCTTTGTGTTTTTTGTTGTGCCTCGGGAAGAAGCTTAAAAGTATCCTATACTTTCATAGTTAAAAGCCCTGGTGTACATTTGTGCTGTTTGTTGCTGCGTTTTCCTAGTTATTGAATTCCATCGTTGAAATAAAGAATATGGATGCTAATATTCTGCGAAAGATCAATACTATATGTTAGGGATGGTTTTTATGAATTTATCACTAAAAAAAATGGAATGAATCTTTAAATATCCATACCCAAGCGAGCAGAATGAGCAAATTTTCACAGTCAACAACTGCGGCAGCTTTAACTTTTAAGTACTATGAATGAGCAAATGTCATCGTGTACATACTGCAAAATGAAGATGCTAAGAGCATTATATACAGTACCTCTCATTTGTACTGCACTGCGGAAAGTAATTCTCTCTCTTACATATACATCAGTGTTTGATGGCAACATTGATCTGCTTCCTCCTTATCCATTCCACCAAAATAAATACGTTTTTAGCTGAGGATGTAAAAAGCTATCAAAACTAGTTAGAGGATATGATGGCTGGAGGAGTAAAAAATGTTTATGCATAAATGCAAATTAATGTTTTCATTCAGATTTTCAATTACATTCCATAGATCAGTGGTAAACTTGCACAACAGCATAAATTATTTTTACTTTTAAACACTATGGAGCCTTGCGCATGAAAAAAAAAAAAAAATGTTTTTGTTGCCTTTAGCACCCTGCTGAGTTCCTAAAAGTCTAAATTTTAAAAATTACAACTGAAACCAGATTGGTAACTATGGGCAACTTCAGCATTTTCATAATGAGGCTGATGATTGTTTATGAAGTTAAACATATGTATAAATGTTACACTATCATATAATATTTAAAGAACAGCAAATCCTTAAAAATCCTCCAGGCACTTTAAAATGGTAAGTAGCCAAAACATTCAGAAACATTTAGCTGTGATGGTTACAATATAGTCAGTGGTAAAATACTAATTAATACTAGGAACAAGTCTACACAAGTGCCCCCAAAGAAAGCGGCTTTTTATGGGGGCACTTACGGACAGGAGGAGCCAGGGGTGCCAGTGGGGGATCCAAGAAGAAGAGGAGGTTCGGGGCCACTTTGTACAATTCCATTGAGTTAGCCGCTCTGTGCAATTCCAAGATGCATTTATAATCATTTTAAAGGGTACCTGTAACCAATATAAAAGGGAGGCAGCCTTTTTGTGTTTTGAGCAGATATGCATGAGAATGTCCTTAGGCTAGTCTTATGCCGTGTACACACGGGCGGACTTTTCGATCGGACTGGTCCAACAGGACGAATCCGTCGGACAATCTGTGTGGGCTTCATCGGTCCTGCAGCTGACTTTTTCGGGCGAAAATCAGACGGACTTTAGATTTGAAATGTGTTTTCAAATCTCTCCGACGGACTCGAGTCCGGTCGAAAAATCCGCTCGTCTGTATGCTAGTCCGACGGATGAAAACCGACGTTAAGGCAGTTATTGGCTACTGGCTGTCAACTTCCTTATTTTAGTCCGGTCGTACGTCATCACGTACGAATCCGTTGGACTTTGGTGTGATCGTGTGTAGGCAAGTCCGTTCGTTCAAAAGTCAGTCAAAAGTCCGTCAGACCTTTGATGCCGAAAAGTCCGCCTGTGTGTACACGGCATTAGTCATACTCTATTGCTCTTGTATTTTTCAGTTGTGTTACCCACAGCTGTCTGAATACAATGGCGCTGCTCAACTACCTTATGCTATATGATGCAGTCACTGTTTGGCTTAATATTTTACAAGATGGTGCTTGCAGGGCCTCCCAAGGCTCAATTTCAAGCCAACGATGATCAGCCTAATAATGGCTTACACTGATTAAATTCCAGCTGTTTCCTGGTGAACTGGCTAAAATTCACTCAGTGGATGTCCCTGTCTGCTGCCTCCTGCCAATCATCGGTTGAATTGAAAAATTGAAGGAGGAAAATTGTTGGCCAAGCAGCAGCTGCATCCAAGCAGGTCAGCCGCTCTTCAGGAATTTTGGCAGCCAGCAGGGCTGACTGTCAAAATACAGTAATGCCCCGTACACAAAGTCACACAAAGTTGTCGGAAAATCCGATCGTTCTAAACGCGGTGACGTAAAACACGTACGTTGGGACTATAAACGGGGGGGAGTGGCCAATAGCTTTCATCTCTTTATTTATTGTGAGCATGCGTGGCACTTTGTCCGTCGGATTTGTGTACACACGATCGGAATTTCCGACAACGGATTTTGTTGTCGGAAAATTTTATAGCCTGCTCTCAAACTTTGTGTGTCGGAAAATCCGATGGAAAATGTATGATGGAGCCTACACACGGTCGGAATTTCCGACAACAAGGTCCTATCACACATTTTCCGTCGGAAAATCCGACCGTATGTACGGGGCATTACAGTTGCAGGAGATTCTTCCATCCGCACCATATCACATGTATAAAGGAGCCCCCGCAGGCTGCCCAAAAAAAATCCACTGGTGTATAGCCAGCTGTAGTAATTTTTATGACATTAGGAATATTTAAATATTTTTTTCTATCTATGTATAAGGTAACAATTCCATAATTCAAAATACCACCCAACTATAAGTGAATGCCACACAAAACGTACTCCGTTTTGGGTGGACACGTGTAGTTTGAAACACTCACTGACTTTATATCTCTCTTGGAGCCTCCAGTGCTGCATTTGTCTTTGTTCAGCAAGGTTATAACAAAGATGTCCTGTCCCACCATTGCACTATGTGGGCAAGTATTGTTCTGCGTTATTAACATTTAATAAGCAGACTCCATCATTTTACCTTGTAATGGTTAGGGCAGTTGGGAGGAATTGGTCATTTATATGAAGTTACAATATATCATCAGTACAGGACACGATCGGTCCAAGAATACAGCATAGCATTGAACCTGTCAGTAACCACACAAAACCACACAACAATGAATGATGAGCTTTAAAAAATCCCTTTCACACTGAGGTGCTTGTAAACTGCCAGTAAAACACTGAGCACTTTTGAAGAGCTTTTCAGAGGCTTTTGAAGAGCTTTTCAGGCGCTTTTTCACCACCCTGCCAGCGCACTGCTCCAGTGTGAAAGCATTGATTGATTTTAATGAAAATAGGTTTTCTTGAGCTTTTCAGGTACTTTTTTTAGCGTGAAAGAGCCTGAAAAGTGCCTCAGTGTGAAAGGGATCTAAAGGTAGTTTTTGTTTAAAAATAACAAACATGTCATAGTCACCTGCTCTGTGCAGAGGTTTTGCACGAAGCAGCTCCTCTTCTCGGGTCCCCCGCTGGTGCTCCTGGCCCCTCCCTCATGCCAAGTGCCCCCACAGCAAGCAGCTTGCTATGAGGGCACCCAAGCAGGCTAGCTTCTTAGCCCCTGCTCTGTGTTCATTCGCACATGGAGCATGGCTCTGCCCCATCCTCAATCTCTCCTCATTGGTTCACTGGCTTTGATGTACAGTAGTGGGAGCCAATTAATACCACTACTGTCTCTGCCAATGAGGAGGGAGAGCCTCGGCTCTCGCGCACATCGCTAGATCGGGATTGAGCTCTGGTAAGTTTTAGGGGGGCTGTAGGGCTGCTGCACACAACCTTGAGCCTTTAGAACCACTTTAAGCAGAGTTGACCTTTAACTTGGTCTTGACATAGAAAAATGGGTCGGCATGTTAGTGGTTAAAGGAAAAGAGTTTGAAACTGTAAGGAGAATAATTGACACATGGTAAGACTGCGAGGAAGAAACGATCTGGAATAATGATGCTGAGGATTCTGGCAAGTAAAGAGTTAAATCACTTGTATATCTTTCAGCAAGAAAATATGAAAGAAAAAAACAAAAACTACATTTGGAGTCTGAAGTCTTAAAAACCTTCCAGAACGAGCGTTTTAAATTAGCCCTGGCTGGAGAGAGTCAGTTTTCTAGTCAGGGCTGGTCCCTTTTTCATTTTGTCTGCATACAGCTAATTTATGTTTTCTGCCGCCAGATGTGGGCTGACAGCCATCACTCAGAGATTCCTTCCCCCCACTGTTTTCGGAGGTCGGCAAAATAGTCACGTTTCCCATTTTACAGAATCCCCATCAACATTATTGAAGATGGATGTATCTTTAAAGCTAAGATTGATTGTGGATATCGGAGTTATGGTGTCATTTATCATGGTGAATATTATTTAGACTTGGATTGTACAAGGCTGTAACTTGAGACACAGCCAGGGGAGGAGGAGGGACAATCTGGAAACGAGGATCTGTGAACTTTAATAGATGGATGCTTTCTTTTATTTATTTATATCTTTTTTTTTTTTTTTTTTTCAGAGTTCCACTCGCTTTAATGCAATTTACATGGTCTAGAGTATAAGAAAGGCATATCTGAAACTTTTTAAAGAGCCGTCATCATTGTGATCATTCTGCTATTGCCTTTCAAATAGTAGAAATATGTAATAGTGATAAATTTCAAATAAAATGTAATCATTATTTTTGCATGACAGCATATGTTACCCCTAATATTTTTTTGTTACAACACAAATTTATAGGACAACTTCACTTTAAGGAGCTGATGACTCTCAAAGGCAATGGAGAACAATGTACATTTGTAAACCACACTACTGTGGCTTTATAACTTCTGCTTTTTAATTGGACCCCTATATTAAGCTTTCCTTTAGAATCCCTCCACCTGACTTTATTGTAATCCACATGTATAAGTACTTCATTTTATATTTCATTACCTTGTATTTTTCAACAGACAGCTTAGAGAAGGGGTAGACCATTCTGGAGAGTTATGCCTCGTACACACGATCGGACTTTCCACCAACAAAACCATGGATTTTTGTTCGAAGGTTGTTGGCTCAAACTTGTCTTGCATACACACGGTCACACAAATGTTGGCCAACAATTACGAACGTGGGAACGCGGCGACATACCAGACTTACAACAAGCTGAGAAAAAGGAAGATCAATAGCCAGTGCGGCTCCTTCTGCTTGATTCCGAACATGCGTGAACTTTTGTGGGACGGACTTGTGCACACACGATCGGACTTTCCGACAACAAAGTTTTGTTGGTGGAAAAATTGAGAACCTGCTATCAAACATTTGTTGGCGGAAAGTCCAACAGCAAATGTTCGATGGAGCATACACACGGTCGGACTTTCAGACAACAAGCTCACATCCAACATTTCCCGTCAGAAAATCCGACCGTGTGTACGCGGCATAAGAGATCCTCCCCGATGGAGGCTCTTTACCACGTGATTAGCCGTGTTCAATCACGCACGGCTGATCACGATGTCAACAGGAAAAGCCGTTGATCAGCTGTTCCTCACTCGCGTCTGAGAGACGCAAGTAGAGGAGAGCCGATCGGCGGCTCTCCTGACAGGGGGGTCTTTGCTGATTGTTTATCAGCGCAGCCCCCCTCAGATGCCCACACTAGACCACCAGGGAAGCCGCCAGGACCACCAGGGAAGGGGGCAACATGTGGATGGCCAGGTATTTACCCCATGGCCATCCACATGTGCAAATTATGCCCACAAATGTGCACTGACTGGCGCCATTATATAACGTGACATCAGTGATGCCCAGCAATGCCACCCATCAGTGTCATCAGTGCCACCAATCAGTGTCATCAGTGCCACCCATCAGTGCCACCTATCAGTGCCCATCAGTGCCCACCTATCAGTGCCCATCCGTGCCACCCATAAGTACCCATCAGTGCCACAGTCCCGCCTATGAGTGCCCATCAGTGCCACTTATCAGTGCCCGTCAGTGCCTCCTCATTGGTGCCACCTCATCGGTGCCCATCAGTGCCTGTTAGTGCAGCCATATCTGTGCTCGTCATTGAAGAAGAAAACATACTTATTTACAAAAAAATTTAACAGAAACAAAGAAAAACTTGTTTTTTTTTCAAAATTTTCGGTCTTTTTTTATTTGTTGCGCAAAAAATAAAAACCGCAGAGGTGATCAAACTCCACCAAAAGAAAGCTCTATTTGTGGGAACAAAATGATAAAAATATTGTTTATGTACAGTGTTGTATGACCGCGCAATTGTCATTCAAATTGCGACAGCGCTGAAAGCTGAAAATTGGCTTGGGCAGGAAGGTGTCTAAGTGTCTGGTATTGAAGTGGTTTAAAATTGCAATGACTGCCCTAAATTACTGTATATAGTTAAAAAAAAAATGGATGTTCGTTTCCTCAACCAAGTTTAGAGATCCTATTGTGGGATTTTAAAAGTCCTATGAGGACCTCATACATGTGACTGGATTTTCAATTTCAGCTCTCCAAACAGACTTGGATAACTGTAAGCATAAACATTTCAGTAGTTTGTAGGTTATTGCAGTATACTCAATAAATGCACACCACAAAAATATTAAAATATATTTAGAGACAATGATAAAGTGGAAATATTCTCCAATTTTGCTCTGTTCTTTCAATAACTTTAAAAGAAAAAAACTGTATCATTGTACCAATTAGGAAATGTCACGTCTTGAGGATTGGATACTCAGACACTGAAAATATTCCCAGGCTCACCACACCATAACGTCATTTCAACATTTGTTAAAATAAGGACATCCAGACCTGCTGGTGCTTGATATGCTGATGATACATGAACTGTATGTGTCTGTTTGGAGCTTGTGGAACAGTTAACCTTTCATAATGACTTTTTTCAAAAGAAAATACCTTTTAGATAAACTGAAATAATAAAAGGGCCTCTATAATGAATCTTCATATTCTAAGTCCTAACTATTGTGCCATGTTGTTAAGTGTTATGAAAACCAGTGAGTGCCATGGTTATGTTAGCGAGTTGACTGAGCAATTGTTTCAGACTGAAGTTTGATTCCCTGTGGCTTTACGAGGTTCTGTATTTGTAACTATACAGCTTTACAGTCTAATCTTAAGTATGATTTATATAACTTCCATGTAATGCTAATGTTGAGAGTTTCCTGAAGATAGGTCTTAAATATCTTACCAGCAATTATTCATTCTCCCTACCCTCTAACCTATTCAGCAGGTATTTTTTTTACCTTGTAAAGAGTTTTAAACTCCCCTAAATTTGTTGTTTGGGCCCTCCTGTGCCATTTCTGGGTACGGGGGACCAGTACTCCAGTGCTGCAGATGTGCCCACATTGGCCACTCCCCTAACACTGACATATTGCTGCAGACTCTCTTCTAGGTCTTAAGAGGACCTTGGCATTTGACATCCAATAGGAAGTGTCCATGTCATGCAGACAGTGATGTGGATCCCCGAAAAAGAACTCTATGTCCTGTAAAAAAGAAAAAAGAGAAGACCTGAAACCAGTGTCATGAACTTGGATTTTGTTTGAATAAAAGGGGTAGAGGGTGAGAGCTGGTGGAGGAAGAACCTGCAGTTCAGCCTAAAGGCTAAGGTCACCTTTTTTTTTCTTCTAAATTCCAGCTCCCCTATGCACCAATATAGAATTCATGTCCTTTTTTTGCAAAAATATCAAAGCTTTCCATAAGATCTACAGATATGTACCTTACTGTCCTCCATCCATGATTTCAAACGTATCCATTGCTTCTGTCTTACTTCCTTACAGACTGTAGGTCATGACTTTTTGTTTTGTGTCTCCTTTTACCTGTGACACGCATAGGGCAGCCTGCTGATTTAAATAGTCTGTGCTATATGTGGCTTATGGGACATGTTGGCGTTTTGTGGGTTGTGTGTTTTTTACTGCCATTTGCCATTCGTTTTTTTCACATGCCAAAATGTGTGTTTGCTTCTGTGTTTGGTGTGTTGTTAACATTTAATGGCACTGAAAGAACAACTAGTAATTTGTAGAGGGGACTGGAGATGCATGCACAGGTTAGCCACCAAACAATGTTGGTAAAATATTAGGATTGGCATCGTACAAGCTTTCATGTTTTTTCCTGTGGGTAAGACAGGAGGAAGACAATGAGTGCTTGATCAAACTATTATGGAAAGCCCTTCAGACATAAAACCGTTTCCCTGTCCAGCTTTCAAGCAGTACTTCAGTCTTAACAAAAACAAAAACTGCAGCTGCTCACTTTTAAAAAAGGACACTCAATTGTCCAAGGATCCAGTGCCATCCTCACCAGGGTCAGTTCTTTACCAGTATTTGGGTCCCCGGCTCCGGCATGTTAACTAATGGAAGCCGACTGTGACTCCTTGCAGCTTCACAGCTGGCTTCCCACTTCGCATGTGTGAGCATCACTGTGCTTTGTGAATGGGCCTTCATTCTTCTGGGACACGTCATAGGTACCAGAAGGTTATGGGCAGGGAGAGGAAGGGGAGAATTTCCGCTCAAATCGCCTAGGAACGTCTCTTTTAGGGTAACGTTCTGCTTTAACCAGCTAGATAAGGTGAACATGAATGTAGGTTCCATTATGTCACATAGACCTGGGTGCCAAAAGCAGATGCCTAGTGCTTAATCTGTGATCTGTTTTTAGCTGACAGCGGGCTGAAGCCTGCTATCAGCTGACATAGCAGAGCCAGTCCAGGTTTTGAAAAGATTCTGACCATATGATCGGGATCTGCCCAGAAGCCTGGGCCGACAAGTACAGTCAAGGTCCGATGCTGCATCCACCTAGTATACATTTTTTTTCTAAATCCTATACTTCTCTTTTAATGCAGACTACACTGTCTGTAAGTGCTCTGTCAGATAAAGCATTGGAAGATATTTTAGTTTCAGTATGGACGCTGGGTGTGTGTAACATCCAGTGCTCCTCTGTACAGAACTTTAAGTAACATGGCTGCACCAAGAGCAAACTTTGCATTACACTGTAATATTACTCTAGATGTTGACAGACTTGGTGGAAGCAAGCATTCAGAGTGCCTTTAAATATATGCAAACTACTTGTATTCTGGGCATTCATCCCTTGTCGCATACCACTCTAAACTTTGATACGGCTCAGTGCATTGTCCATTCCTGCCAGCTGTCAGCCTCTCATAGAGCTTAACAGGCTGTTGGTAGTGGGGCTGGATGGTGCACCTGTGTTTTCTGCCCGCACCTAAACACCGGAGTCTCATGCAACAGGGATATAATACACCAACATTAAAAAATAGTGTTTGCTTGTGGATACTCCGATTAACATGTTGTCGTGGCCATACGCATATACAGTATCTCACAAAAGTGAGTACACCCCTCACATTTTCGGAAATATTTTATTATATCTTTTCATGTAACAACACTGAAGAAATGACACTTTGCTACAATGTAAAGTAGTGAGTGTACAGCTTGTATAACAGTGTCAATTTGCTGTCCCCTCAAAATAACTCAACACACAGCCATTAATGTCTAAACCGCTGGCAACAAAAGCGAGTACACCCCTAAGTGAAAATGTCCAAATTGGGCCCATTTAGCCGTTTTTCCTCCCCAGTGTCATGTGACTCGTTAGTGTTACAAGGTCTCAGGTGTGAATAGAGAGCAGGTGTGTTAAATTTGGTGTTATCACTCACTCTCTCATACTGGTCACTGGAAGTTCAACATGGCACCTCATGGCAAAGAACTCTAGGGATCTGAAAGAAAGAATTGTTGCTCTACATAAAAATGGCATAGGCTATAAGAAGATTGCCAAGACCCTGAAACTGAGCTGCAGCACGGTGGCCTAGACCATACAGCAGTTTAACAGGACATTTTCCACTCAGAACAGGTCTCGCCATGGTCGACCAAAGAAGTTGAGTGCACGTGCTCCGCATCATATCCAGAGGTTGTCTTTGGGAAATAGACGCATGAGTGCTGGCAGCATTGCTGCAGAGGTTGAAGGGGTGGAGGGTCAGCTTGTTAGTGCTCAGATCATGCGCTGCACACTGCATCAAATTGGTCTGCATGGCTGTCGTCCCAGAAGGAAGCCTCTTCTAAATTGATGCACAAAAAAGCAGAACAGTTTGCTGAAGACAAGCAGACTAAGGACATGGATTACTGGAACCATGTCCTGTGGTCTGATATGATCAAGATAAACTTATTTGGTAAGATGGTGTCAAGCGTGTGTGGCAGCAACCAGGTGAGGAGTACAAAGACAAGTGTGTCTTGCCTACAGTCAAGCATCATGGTGGGAGTATCATGGTCTGGGGCTGCATGAGTGCTGCCGGCACTGGGGAACTACAGTTAATTGAGGGAACCATGAATGCCAACATGTACTGTAACATACTGAAGCAGAGTATGATCCCCTCCCTTCAGAGACTGGGCCGCAGGGCAGTATTCCAACATAACGACCCCCAAACACACCTCCAAGACGACCACTGCCTTGCTAAAGAAGCTGAGGGTAAAGGTGATGGACTGGCCAAGCATGTCTCCAGACCTAAACCCTATTGAGCATCTGTGGGGCATTCTCAGCAGAAGGTGGAAGAGCGCAAGGTTTCTAACATCCACCAGCTCTGTGATGTCATGGAGGAGTGGAAGAGGACTCCAGTGGCAACCTGTGAAGCTCCGGGGAACGCATACCCAAGAGGGTTAAGACAGTGCTGGAAAATAATGGTGGCCACACAAAAATATTGACATTTTGGTCCCAATTTGGACATTTTCACTTAGGGGTGTACTCACTTTTGTTGCCAGCAGTTTAGACATTAATGGCTGTGCCTTGAGTTATTTTAAGGGGACAGCAAATTTACACTGTTATACAAGTTGTACACTCACTACTTTACATTGTAGCAAAGTGTAATTTCTTCAGTGTTGTCACATGAAAAGATATAATAAAATATTTAAAAAATGTGAGGGGTGTACTCACTTTTGTGAGATACTGTATGTGTCAGTGGGCTTTAATGCTGTGTGGTCACATAAATGTGTACAGCGGGCTCTGCTGTTTTGTACTCAGAACATGTTCATTTGGTTCCCCCAGCACTGAGACCATGCTGTCACTGACAACTCCCTGTCACTGTTTACATTTGGTAGCCTGTGGAATGGGCTCCCGATTACATGATCACTGCCAATCACAGTGATCACATAATCGGGAATCCCAGTGTTAAGGACCCTTAGGCCTCATGCACACGGGACGTTATAAAAATGCCAATAGCCCATAAACACAGAATAGCCACGTTTTTCAGCGTTTTTCAGAGTTAGAGCATTATTACAGCTGGAAAACTCCTCTTCAAACCCACTTGTTCTGTGTTTTTTTTCCAGCCAGAAAACGCCCCTGCCAAAAAAAGCTAATAAAAGCCTATAGGATCACATGCTGGGGAGTTTACCGGCTGCAGAAAAATAACAAAAACAGCAGCTATAAAAATGTCTAGTGTGCATGAGGCCTTAAAAGGGCTGGCATTAAGGGGTTAAGAAAAATTGCGTGAACTATCTGATTTTTTTAGCACAGCTGCAGTGTTTTTTTGTTTTTTTTTGTATTTTATTGATTGCTTTCACCTAGAATTGCCATATAGTAAAGGAGAACATTTTCCTGACTGCTCTACACTGATAAGTGAAGTCTGATAAGTTGTTATGGGTACAACACATTTCATATTATGATGGTTCTTTGCAATGGTCTGTCAATAAACCTTTTACAAGAAATGTAATAGATTTTAGGCTAACTATTCCTTTAAGGAAAAAGTACAAAATGGATATAGTTATTCTATTCATGACTAAAAATGTACTAAGATTAATCTATAATAATGGAGTCTGCAATCGTCAGCATCTGTCACCTGAAATAATAAGCTTTTCATCCTGCTGTTATCACAGACACATGCATTTAAAATATTTTTATTTGAGTTTCGACTAAGCTCTGTTACAATATTGTGGTCTACAGACACCTAGTTTACAGTTCACTTTGGTGCACCATAATATGACGATGCAGTTCTGAAATGTCACCATATAAACCATCTGTCAAATACAATTCTGATCTCATCTGAAGGCTTAGAAACAATGAACTCATAACATGTCAGTGGATTTCAGTCTGGCAAATGCTGTACAACAAAGAAAATGTTAAAGAAAAAAAAAAGGTTTGTACAGTAGCCAAAATGTATTTTTAAAATATCCAGATAGTGGAAACCAATAAAAACTTGTCTGAACGATAACACTCCCTGCCACTTAAACATGTTAGTGATATTGAACACAGAATATGTTGTAGAAAATGTTTTATGTCTTTCAAATGATACCATAAAATTCTTTCTTGCACAGAGTACAGTATGTACATTTTATGTCTGTGTAAATGCTTGGATAATGTGTGGGCACCATATCAATTTTAAAGGCCAGCTCCATCTAAAACAGACATTCAACTAAGCTAAATCATCTGTCGACTTTACATCTAAGGCTGACCATACATTATTCCGTTTTTTTGCAATCAGCCTGCGGGCTGATCGAAAAAAGCTGCATGGATTGCCCCAAACACACTTTCAAGGTAGACGGGGAAATCCTCCCAGCTGCGCTATTGTATTCTGACAGTGCGCTGATTGAACACAAATTTTCCAGTAGTCCCGCTTTGGAGGAGTTGATCACTAGACTGACTCCTCTTGAACAAAAATGGCCATCGATGGACTGAAATTCGGCCGATCCCTGCTGAACTAGCCAAATTTCGATCCATCTACGGTTAGCTTAACTTTGTGGCTCCATCAGTGAGATAAACTTTTTGCGGATTATCCATAAAGTAAAATACACAAATTAATGTTTTCATCTGCAACAGTATGACAAACGTCTGAAATTCTCAGCAGTAGGTAAGAGTTGTGAATTACAGAGAAAATATTGTGTTATAGAGACCCACAGCAATATGAATAGTTAGAAGGTCATTCAACCTGCCAGTGTCCGCCCATATCTAAAACATTAGTTAGAAGTGGAGTTAGCATTTCATGTCTACAAGTAGAACTGTTCTATAAATCTCTGCAAACCACATTGGAAAAAAACTACTATTTGCCGAAGCGCAGATAGAATCGGCCAGGATTCATACATTAAGTTCCTGCATTATTTCTCTAGGACTTAATTGCTAAAATCACCCAGCTGGAGTTTTGAGTTCTCCTCCTCCTCCACCCAAACACTCCAGTGAAATAGCAATTCTAGCTCTATGCTATGCCCCTTAGGCTAGCCATACTTATCCAAGGCCAATCATCTTTCCATAACCCCGCTCAATGTGTAGATATGTGCTTGCAGTGACAGATAGCTTTGGCTCTTATCAGCTTTTCCTTGGCTTGTACAGCCTTCCTGCCCATGGTTGTCCTCAAATAGCTGGGGTTCTGTCCGCAGATATTTGTAGTTACTTGGCACACCGTGGCCAAGTTGGCCATGTGAAGACTTTGCAGTTCTACATACAGGCAGGTATCTTCTCAGTAATGGAAGATTCTTAGCCTTTCCTCCAACAATTTATTCCAGGGACATCATATGATTTGGATCTTGTCCAATAGACTGCATAGTGTGCATACAGTACTTTTTATATTCCCTCTTCTGCACAGGCGTTAGCCATATTAGCACTTGATGGACGACCGTGTTGATGGATACATTTGGCATATGCATGATCACTAGATTATCTTTGCCCCATTATTGGTAATCCAGTTGTGTCTGTCTTCAGCAGCTACATTCTCCAATTTGGGATTTTGTATGCACGTTCTACTTCATTTTCTGCTCCATAGTACCAGAAAAAGTAAAATGTATGTACTTATACAAACCAACATTTGGCTATACATTTAGTTATTATAGTATGGTTTGCCATCTGTAAATGTAATTGTGGCTGGGCTGTTAAAGTTATGATTTCATAGAAATCATTAAAACTGCAACTTATACTGAAGTGTCCCCTTGGTATTCGTAACATATTTGGATATACACCAAATGCATAGCCCGGGTTGTCTTTTCAGAGATGTGAGTCAGATACGTTTCTAATATTTGTTTAGAATTGCTTATTTTTTGCTGAAAGATTATGTTTGATATAGGTGATAATTCACCACAAGACTGTGTTGGGATGTATTTCGCTGTACTGGGAACACCATATTGGTTTTAACATATGGAATTATTTTATGTTTTATTTCTGAGACAAATTGACTGGAATGTCAGCTTTGCCTTCATTCTCAGCTTTGTCTGTGAATTTGAATGTCTTACCTACAGATGTGTTATACAATTATAAATCCAGATGTAGCACAAATATCATGACCCCATTAACTTGAATTTGCATTTTAAATTTATGGTTTAATTTAAAGCAGGGTTCCGACAAATTTTTTTTTTCAAAGTCAGCAGCTACAAATACTGCAGCTGCTGACTTTTAAAATATGGACACTTACCTGTCCAGGGCGCCCACGATGTCTTCACCCGAAGCCGATCTGTCCCTTAGCTCTCGGGTGGAGGCGCCGCCATCTTCGGTAAGGGAATCAGGAAGTGAATCTTTGCAGCTTCACAGCCTGGTTCCCTACTGCGCATGCCCGAGTCATGCTGCGCATCCTCACTGGTCCCTGGTGTCTTCTGTGTGTCTCCCAGAAGACAGCGGGGGAGACGGAGGAGGGACCAGACATGGCGTAGATCACCGCGGGGCCTGCGGTGATCTATGCCCGGAAGTGGGAGCAAATACCTGGATTATACAGGTATCTGCCCCCCCCAAAAGGTGCCAAATGTGACTCGGGGGGGAAATCCTCTTTAAGTTTTAAGACAATCCTTACCTTTTCCATGACTCAATAAAATGTAGTATTCAATTCTAAATGTGTTTTCCCCAGTTAAAATTGTACAAAACTTACTATACAATACATTAAATAACGGGAAGATGTGACTAAAATGTCCCCACTCTCCAAGTTCTAAAACATTTTGCTTGAACTGGGCCTAAACCATTAGATTAGGTGGGGTAATCCCAAATTGGTTGAATTATTATGAGGGAGTAACATGCTGAAGATTTACCGGTATATTTTTATTCTGCTGCTTTATTAGGCCCCATTCACACCTGAGCGATTTAAAATGTGTTTCCAGAAGCATTTCATTGGTAAAAACTCCAGATTTCCATTGTATTCTGAGACCTGTTCACGTCTGAGCCATATACTATCGCTTGGTGCACTAAAGAAGTACAAGGCATTTTTTGGAGCAGGAACATACATTTTTGTCCCTTTTGACCTTAATGGAAGCATCTGAAAAATGAGTGTAATGAATGTTTTTAATGTGTTTTCATATCTAACAACCATCTCCTGCTCCTAGTAACCTGTTTTTAAATGTTTATGACCAAAAATGCGCCAGCCACATGAACAAAAGCATGTAAAAAAGTGCCGAAAATTATCAAAGAAGCTGACGGTCAGGTGTGAACCTAGCCTTAGTATGAAATCATTTTTTGATTTGGAAGTTAGCAAATACCAGTTGTGTAGGGGGGACAGATTTGTTCAGATAAGGTAAATACACACAATTATATATTTACACAGCGTTTTCAGTTGATTTATATATTTGCATGCCTCCTGTTTTTATTCAAATATGTAGTTTGCTATTATTAATACAGATTTTAACACAGACAGCTCTCTTTATTTCACAACAAAATGTGTTTTGTGTTTTTATGGAGCCCTGGTCTGCACCCATATTTTCACTCTTTCGTTTCCATCATAAGCCAGCCACCTGCTGTATAGTAATTAGAACAAGACTGCCTTGCTATCTATATAAAGTGAACCTGGCATGGATCTAACAATAAAAACCTAACTTAACTTTTGGTGACTGCTTTTACAGAGTTATCTGTACATACCATTTATTTGACAACAAAAGAGTTAATTGAGAATAGCAAGAGGTACTGAATAATTCAAAAGTAAGTGGATTCAAACATGCTTGGAACAAACCTAGATCTTTACTCTGAGAAAAAAGAAATATATATATATATATATATATCATCACTGTGTTTTTATGTATCTAAGTTGAACTTCTGGCTTGTTTCAGCATCTCACGTTGCTTCCACGACTGTCTGTTGGCAGCTAGAATGCAAATACTGTATTGTGGTCATAAGTGGATTAGGCATACTTGGTACATGTCTATAGCTGCCGCTGCAGGGCCTATGCCACTTAGTTGAAATTTGGTTTCTTTCATTGTTTCCTTTTATTACCTTTGCAACACCCAAATGGGCAAAGTAAAACACACAACCACCAAAGTGGTGTTTGGCATGTTCCTACCTCAATGTATATAAAAAGGCTAATGCACAACTGGATCCTATTCCCCCAACAAGGCAGCTTTTGTGAGACTGCTGGTAGAGGTGAAGCAAGGCAAGGTAGTCCTACCTCTGCAGAACAGTCCTCTTTTATACTTCTTTCTATGGTGGCTTTTGTGAGACTGCTGGTGGAGGTGAAGCAAGGTAAGGTAGTCCTACCTCTGCAGAACAGTCCTCTTTTATACTTCTTTCTATGGTGTCTTTTGCTATACCTAGCATGAGATCTTGTGGTGCTGCTGGCAGAGCAGGAGAGTGGGAGAGGATCAGGCAGTAGGCCCCAAGCTTAAGACTATGGACCCCTCTGTGGCTAAGTGTACCTCTTTCAATGCACTCATAGACTGCTGAAACGTAACACTTTGGCTGCTGCCCTAGATTTTGATTGTATGATGCAACCCTTTCTAGAAAGTACCCAAAGGTACCCCGAGTGGTAACAGGAGCTGTGCCGTACAGAAGGAAATGGATGCTTTTTATGACTCAGTGAAGAGAAACCAAGTAATTTAGGGATAAAGCTATATCACAAACATTATCTCATTTTAAACAAATAGAGGTTGGCATCTGTTTTGTAAGATGTTGTCTTCTATCAATTTCATTGTGCTCTTGAAAATGGCCATACACGGTAAATACAGGGAACAATTTACCAGGAAGGACAGAGTCATTATCTTACCAAATTCTGTTCTAAGTATGGGAGAAAATTAGGACATGAAAGTTTCATTGCATGTAGAAAATAGTACAGAATTGTATGGATACTTATTAAAGCTTAGTAAACAGAAAACAGCTTTGTTTTGAGTGTGCCATGCAAGACAATGGGGGTGATTTACTAATACTGGAGAGTGCAGAATCTGGTGCAGCTCTGCCTGGTAGCCAATCATCTTCTAACTTCAACTTTGACAAAAAACAAAACACACACAAAAAAAAAACTGGAAGCTGATTGGTTTCTTTGCACAGCCACACCAGATTTTGCACTCTCCAATTTTAGTAAATCAAAACCAAATATCCACTTTCTCTGCATTTGTTGAACTACTACTCCTTCCATGTTCATCCACACAGCTTGTTTTGTGTTCCATTTACAACTAAATACTCAGAAGCTGTCTAAGCTGCTGTATTATTGTGATGCATAGGTTTTCCACTAGGACATGTGTATTATATCACACCTAGCAGAGGGGAGGAAAAGAGGGCTTAAATGCTCTGAGAAGTGCACAATATTAAAAACGAAAGTGTCTAATTTCAGCAGCCACAACCGTGTACCCATAAAAGAGGCAAATTTATCACGGAACATTACTGAGTGCAGGAAATGTCATGAAAACCATTGTTTTTTAATCTTTTTTTCCCTGAGAGTCTAAATGAGGTGATTTATGGTAGTTATCCATCTTTAGGGTCATCCATCAACTTTTAGTTGCTAGGCAATCAAACCAGCAGCTGTTTGCTTTGAATCAAGCTGAAAAGTTGTCAGTCATCACATGCAGGTATGACCTTTGCAGTAAAAAACATTAGCATGCATGCAAAATTAAATATACAGACTGTTTTGTAGCCTTGGTAAATTATCAAAGCCACAGATATAGACATCCATTATGTTTAGAATCTAGGAAGCTAAAACACATTTCAGATCTTTGCCAGAAAGAAACAAGCCTAACTTTGTCTGTGAATAAGCCTGTGTAAATATGTTTATGTTATAATCGCTGCTCTTGAAGTCACAATGTCGAGTGGATTCAAAATAAAAAATCTTTTTTAAATGTTAAAGAGTTTGCAATATTCAATCTATCTACATTTGTTTGTATATTTAAAACTGACATATATGAATTAAAGGGACACTACATCATTCAGATGGGCGATCTGGGATGACTGCCGACATAAATTTGCGATTCTTACCAGCGGGCATGTACACAGTGGGGTTGATTTACAAAAACTGGAGAGTGCAAAATTTGGTGAAGCTCTGCATAGAAACCAATCGGCTTCCAGGTTTTTTCTTCAACGCTTAATGAACTGCAGTCTGCTCACATAATTTGTAATAAAAACATCTTTGCCATTATATTTTATATATATATATATATATATATATATATATATATATATATATTATACTGTGATTCTGTACTTGCCAAATATGCTGCAGAAATCTTCCTCCACTGAGTCTGGCTGCATCCATTTTAACTGTGGGCAGCTGAAGCTGCTGCCTGTTCACTTCCTGGATTTATACAGACACACAGAGGCACATCTCCAGCTCTGCAGCCCTGCAGCTCTCATTGACCCTCTTATGACTCATCCCCCCTCCCTTCCTGGCAAATTCTCGTGAGAGTGAGAGAGAGAGCTGTGCATTACGTCATAAGCCTAGGCTTTTTACCAGACAAGAAACAGGAAGTTCTGTATCAGGTATTTACTGGCAGAAAAAAAAAATGTTTTATCATCAAAAGGTAAAACAACAAGGGCAGAAGACTTAAAGCGTTTGTTAACTCAAAAAAAAAAAAAAAAAAAAAAAGGATCCTGCTCCTTTAAAGCATGTTATATGACACAGTGCTTGTCCTATGTCATTTGGCCCCCTGTAACACCTGAAATGCCTGGCTAATCTTGCCAGTTTCTGTCCTCCCCTATGTAAAATGACCATGGTGTACCATGGCTGCTGAGACCAGACACCGTGGTCAGTTCACGTGCCTCCGTCATCCGCAGTCTGCTATCTGCTCTCCTCCCTGCTCCTGTGTCCTCCTCCCCTCTCCCCTCCCTGCTCGTGACAGTGCTGCCCCTCCCCCCCCTCTGCTGCTTGCATAACACTAACCTGTATACACAATTAGCACATGACCAGCCAGCTCTCTCCTCCCCTCCAGACTGTCACCAGCAGGGAAATCTCAGCCCCTCCCTCTTCATCTCTCAGAGGAAGAAAGGAGAGAGCTGGCTGGTCATGTGATCGCAATCTCGGCTGTAAAATTAGGTCTTTGCAGCATTTATATTTATAAATCATACACAGAGGGGGGCACTGCAATAGGAGGCAGTGCTGATGGTGTATACAGGTTAGAGTGGCTTAACAACCACTTTAATAGATGGAAAGTTGAAGTTAGAAGCTGATTGGCTACCATGCACAGCTGCACCAGATTTTACATTCTCCAGTTTTAGTAAATCCGCCCCAGTGTGTGTGTGTGTGTGTGTGTGTGTTAGTGTGTACAGCTGCAGCCACCAAACTATACAAATCAATGACAGGCGCCGTTCCTGTTCATAATTAACTGCTCATCTGAGTCTCTGTATATTTTTTAGGACCCTCTTGTGCGTTCTGTGCTGATAATGATTTTTTTCTTTTTTTGAATTCCATCTTCAAAAGTTTTTATTTCTGCAGGGGTAGAGAGAGTAATAATACCAGGCTGAAAGTGTACATGTTAGTGGGCAGGTTATGAGACTTAGTTCTATTAAAAAGCTACTGCCCCAGCTACACAGTTTGTTTTGTGTGTCACACTGAACCTCAGAGAAAGTCTGCCTCATCTAAAATGTTAAATGTGGTCTCTTACAGTGCACCTAGTATGTGCTAAAAATGGCATAATGTATTAACAGTGCAGAGGTTCAAGCACATACCTCTCTGTAAGGCCCCTTTCACACGGACGGGATCTGGTTTTGCTCAACAAGGGATCTGTCCGCTGTTTCCCTGCTGAGCTGAGTGGAGCTGCCGGTGACCAGTCCTTGTCTTCTTCGCTTTTGCAGAGCGGACACAGACTGGTCCCACTCTGCTGTATGAGCAGTTGGATGTAAACAGACCAGCCTTTTGTTAGCACTTGGCTGCCCTCTGATCTGATCTGGCCAGATGGAGGGGAACAGATCCCCCTTCTGTTTTCAAATGAAAGTAGCTGGATGTAAATGGACACGAGTATGTTTACATCTGACTGCTCATAGAGGAGAATGGAGGGTCAAATTGGGTTCGCCTGAAAAATGCACAGGCGGACCCCAATTGGATGACCTTTGTGAAAAGAGCCTAAGTGTTAAAATTTACTCAGTGTTCCTGTGGATCCCCCTGAATCCTAGGTTTTTCCCTCAACTTTCCTCTAACTTGAGCTTAGGCCCTGCAGTCTCCTAATGTTAGATCTTGACTGGAGTCCTGAACAGAGTCTCTTCATTTAACTCTTCAGAAACCGGGTACAGGACAGGATGTTCTGTGTAAAGTTTGGGCCTTTATTCCAAGTTGATCTGTGGGATAGCACAGCAACTTGGTGCCACAAGGTCGAGTACACTTTTACCGTTTTTTTTTTTTAAGGGTTTACGTGAGACCTACAAAAACTAACAGACTTCCCTCTGCTGTCCAGGAGGATAAAATCAGAAGGTCTAAGACAGTGGCATATCAACAGTGGTTGCAGTGGTCATCATAGTGACTGGGCCAAAACAAATATAAGGCTTGCTATGTGACTTGTTGCTGCTACTTTCATATCTATTTTCTTCTTCTAGTCCCCAAAATGGTGTGAGTGTCCAGGCCTCCCAGAAACCTGTAGAAATATTTGTGACCAAGAAACGATTCTATCAATATCTTTGATCCAAAATATACAAGAAATACAAGAACCCGCTAAGAGGCTGGTATACCAAGGAGGAAGATGGGGATGGAAATTACTAAGACAAAGACAAATGCCTAAAACGTTGGGGTCGATTTTCTAAAACTAGAGCGTGCAAAATATGTTGCAGCTCTGAATACAAACTAATCAGCTTCCAGGTTTTTTGTCAAAGCTTATTTGAACAAGCTGAAGTTAGAAGCTGATTGGCTACCATGTGCAACTGCACAAGATTTCGCACCCTCCGTTTTTAGTAAATCAACCCCTTTGTCTGCAATAGGGTGCAGGCAACTGGTACTATATACCATACTTGTGAACTAATAACCTGTCTTAATGCAGGCAGTATATGGTGCCAATCCAAAACTAATGCCAAGGTCAAATCTAGAAGTTAAAATTAAAGATAAACCATGGTATGTGCTTTTTCCAAACTGGACTACTAAGAGTCTAAAGGATATTGACTAGCTCTAGTTAGCAAACTGTGTTTAATTTATAAGTGATGTACAATTTCTCCTTAATAGAAACCCCCAGATATGTTTTGTGAGAGCTTGCTCCACTAAAGGGCCATTGCTGGTTAGTAACCGTTCTCGCCTGACCTGTAAGAAAGGTATATTTTCAGTAATTTCCCCCACCAGGTTTGTAATTGTAAATAATGCTTGTATTTGTGACAAAACCCTCTTTCCTATGACTTCTCATTTAATGAATGGATGAAGAAAAAATTCTATAAGGAGCACTTTCTCCTGCTTTGTTTTTATGCCATGTACAGCTTTTATTAAACACTAATGTCCCATATTGGGTGATTTGTTTCTCCCAAAAAGGATGTAATAATTATATACCAACCATTTTACACCAAAAGCACAGAGAGGTTGTTTTGTTAAGCAGTGTAATATTATCTCTTCCCAGGTGTACTTATCTTTTTTTCCAGTGTATATACATAAAACTGACAGCTGTTTTATGGTGGGATGTTTTCCGATGCCTAAGAAATATACTTGTTTAAATACTATAAACAGGACTATTTGCTGAATATGTACCTTGAGAGCACATAAGGAGAAGGTAAGCAATGTTTTCAGAGTAAATACCTGTGAACAATGGGGCTGTTTGTGGTCCCTCGCTACCTTCTAATCGTAATCCGTGGAGGGCATTGGTATTAAAGTAGATGTAAACTTTATCATTAAAATCTCATGTAAGCTTTAGCATGTTAATGTCATTTCTATACTTTGAAATCTGCATCTTTCTTTAACCACTTCTCACCCAGCCTATAGTAAAATGACAGCACCGGGAGCTCTCACATTTCCGGGTGGACGTCATATGATGTCCTCCCCAGAACTTACCTTGCATACGGCCCATCTGTCACCCTCCTTGCCCACTGGAAACAGCGGATGACTGATTAGTGTATTGGCCCACTACTGGTACCATGTGATGCTGTGACCAATCACAGCAGATCACATGACAGTTGTACACAATTACAGTCTATCTGTGCCATGTATTTAGCTGTGGCCAATGACAGCTAATGACAATAGTAAACACTGAATGAATGGATTTAATTCAGAGAAAATGGTTGTTTATAAGCAATTATAGTGTGCAAAAAAATCCTGATCACCTCCACAGAGTAGTACAGTGTTACTATTATCACAGTATGCAAAAAAAATTGTAAAAAAAAGAAAAATGTAATAAAAAAAAGACTTTACTGAAAGACTATGAAGGCTGCCAACCTCTTCTGCTGAAAATACTAATCACCTTGCTACCATGCCTATACTTAACCGCTTGCCGACCGCCACGCGTACTTATACGTCGGCAGAATGACACGGCTGGGAAAATGGGCGTACCTGTACGTCCCTTTAAATTTGCCGCCATGCCATCGCGTGTGCGCCCCCGCCGCAAGCTCCGTGAGTAGGATCGCGGGTGCGGGGATACTAATGTAAACAAGCATCTCCCCGTTCTGCCTAGTGACACTGTCACTGATCATCGCTCCCTGTAATCGGGAGCGGTGATCAGTGATGTGTCACACACAGCCCCTCCCCCCACAGTTATAATCACTCTCTAGGGCACACTTAACCCCTCCCTATCCCCCTAGTGGTCAACCCCTTCACTGCCAGTGTCATTTTTACAGTAATCAATGCAATTTTATAGCACTGATCGCTGTAAAAATGACAATGGTCCCAAAAATGTGTCAAAATTGTCCGATGTGTCCGCTATAATTTCGCAGTCATGACAAAAATCGCAGATCGCCGCCATTACTAGTAAAAAAAAATATTAATAAAAAAGCCACAAAACTATCCCCTATTTTGTAGACGCTATAACTTTTGCACAAACCAATCAATAAACGCTTATTGCTATTTTTTTAACCAAAAAATATGTCGAAGAATACGTATCGGCCTAAACTGAGGCATAAAAAATGTTTTTTTTTTTATATATTTTTTGGGGATATTTATTATAGCAAAAAGTAAAAAGTGCGTTTTTTCAAAATTGTCGCTCTATTTTTGTTTATAGCGCAAAAAATAAAAACCGCAAAGGTGATCAAATACCACCAAAAGAAAGCTCTATTTGTGGGAAAAAAAGGACGTCAATTTTGTTTGGGACATACGTTGCACGACCGCGCAATTGTCAGTGAAAGCGACGCAGTGCCGAATCGCAAAAAGTGCTCTGGTTTTTGGGCAGCAAAATGCCCCGGGGGTGGGGGGGGGGGTGAAGTGGTTAAAAGACACAGATTTAAAGGCAAAGGGATGTGGAAATTGTGGTGTGAACTGGTCCTAAATTTCTACTTGCAATGTTTTTTCCTTTTTTCATGATTTTTTTTCTCATTTTACATGTCTTTAGACTTGTTAGAAAATGTAACTACACTAGAAGAACCAAATCCCTAGCACTGCTCCTTACCTCATTGCACGTCATAGCTCTCTTCCACTCTGGGAATGTTTAATTACTGTATGTGTTGGCCCAGCATCTCTGCCTCTTCTCTCACTACTACATAACTTTTCACTTTAGTGACAGCTCTGAATCTGCTAGGATTGCTGACATCATATTCTGTGCCCAGCAGCAGTGTCGGGGCTTTTGAATGTCTACACAAAAGATGCATTATTTATTTATTTATTTATATATAACATGCACTTAATACCTGTAATTTACACAGCGCTTTACATACTGTATATATTAAACATTCACATCAGTCCTTAGAGCTTACAATCTAAGGGTCCTAATTTACATTCATACATACACATAGTAGGGCCAATTAACCAACCAACATGTCTTTGGAGTGTGGGAGGAAACTGGAGTACCCACTCAGGCACAGGGAGAACATGCAAACTCCACGCATGTGGTGCCGTGGTTGGGATTCGAACCGATTATACAGGTAAATAACATCAATGCAAATAGTGACGCGCAACACTTGTCAAAAAATAATCCACCTCCAAATGTGTATTTATAATATAGAACCATCTAGAACATCAAAAAATATAAGTCCATACACAATAGCATCAAATGATTTGCAGTGTCCATTAAGTGTAAAAATCCATCAAACACCACTGTCTGTACGATTGCTTCACACTTCCACCGCCGTGTATCTTTCAGAATCCACTCTTCGATCCCTCCAGTCAATGTGGAGAAGCTGCCTCCTTACTCTTTCAACTAGGCTCCCACTCTCATGCAGGGTCATACAAAGATAGAAAGCGCGGACTTAGTGTACTTTACTCTATATCTTTTTTTGCTTCTAATAGAAATAACACTTACTAGATAAAAAAATCATCCAAAACATGAAATCCAATACTCATCCTCCGCAACTCACCACCTCGAGCAGCATGACATCACAGGCTCGATTCCTCCCTTCTATGCGCGTTGCGCCTCGTGATTTGGCTTCTTCAGCCACTAATTGCTTTAGAGACTGTTTAATTCACAGGTAAAAAAAATGCATGAAATATGTTAAATGCACATGTACTGTAATTTTATAGAAAGATATTTACTCAAATAGTCTAGCAGTGGGGTCTCTTTGCAATCAAAGCCCGTCTAAAGCCTATAGGCAGTCAATGCGGTAATTTGTTCTAGAGTAAAATTCCTTTATTAATCTAAATGAGAACATACTTGAAGTGACCTTTACCCCAAAAATAATGAAGCTCTCAAGTTTACATGTTTAATCTGTAAAACAGAGCTAACCTATAGTGTTTATTGTCAAGCTGTTATTCCAAAGAAACTTTGTTAGAAAGGAATTGTTATTGTTCACAATTCCTATAACATATATCTATTGCCAACCGCAATTGTCATCTTAAATAGCTCTGATACAGGATAAAAACCTAAAACTTTCTGAACTTAGAATGTCAGATATTCATCACTGTCCCGCCATCAATCTGCACTCTGTACAGACCATTTATGTTACCTAAGAGACCAGCAAGTCACACTCATTCTGGCTTTGAAGTGCTTCAGAGACAACAGACAGCATGATGGGCAGATTTATAGCTAGGGCATAAACGCATCAGCTATTTCAAGTATACTACACTTTCATTAACAGACAAGCTTTGATTGTTCCTCTTGTTTAAAATATCTTAACATGCTCTTTTACTATATCTAAAGGAGCAACATTACGCACCACTCCCATGCAGTTAGCTGGCTGTAATTGGATAGTTAAGAGAATTCTCCTGGGGCTCTATTACATCACTATGACATGGCTACAGCCTGGAAGAAGGCACATAGTGCCAGATACCAACCTCGTGTTAGGTGACAACTTTTCTATAATTCGCAGTATAGGATATCACCTCTGTGACTAAAAAAAATCATATGAATTTACAATGTGATCTACGGATGAAAACAGGTTGATAATGTGTTGTTTTACAAAGAGAAGCTGAAATGTACTCATACATATGCCTAACATCATTGCCCACCATAATCATAATCGCATAATTTAAACCAAGCTTCCCACAATAATTGTACCAAGCATATATGTGATATCAGCTTAAACAAGGTTAGTCATTTATGGACAGATGTTATAAAATATCCTCTCTTCTACTTATTTGTACTGAGCCCAATTTATGACTGCCCCTCCTTCTGTCCAATGATGAAAGTAGATAGGTCCTATATTTTGTGCACTTATACCCTATTTGTTCAATGTTCTAATGTGACATAGGTTGGGATTTGTATACATGCTCCTTTATATCTTAAATAAAAATCTTTATGGAAAAAAAAAGAAAGTAAATAGGTGGCAGTATTAGTTGCAGTAGTGGGAGAAACAAAAATAATATTGCAACCACTTGGCGCACCTGATGACATACGGTACAGTGACACACTATACAGTGTATGTGACAGGACATGAACACATTTACATATTTTGATATACATTGATCATTACCCTAATATTTGCTTCCAAAGATTACATAACCTGTAGAAACTTTTCACTTAAATTCTCTTTTTTTTATTTTATTTAAACCTAACATATGTTTAAAATGGCACAGCAGACAAAGAGCTAAATCGGCCATTGCAATACATATATTGTAAGTGTTCTGCATGCCAAACAATTCTCAATTTTGTTCAACCGTTCTGGTGATTCTCTCCCCTCTGCCACATTGCATAGTCAGGAAATTTTATTTTGGGCCTATGTTGCAAAAATGCCTGCTTTTTGTGTGATGATGTGCACTGTGTTCATTTTGATTGGCTGGCAGTACATGTCAGTGCCCCTCAACTGGAGTAAAATGTCCCTTATTATACTTCAAATAACCCTCTTCTTGGTTTGAGGTATAGACCTCTGTAGAAATGCACTATTTACCTACCAAAAGGTAGTAATGCAATGGTAAAAAGGGTTTTTTTTGGGTTTAACCAACCATTGGAAGATTTCCCCTGTATTACTTTTCTGGGGACCACCCAAAATTTGGGATTTTTTATTACTTTCACTTTTAATGATAATGGTAAACAAGACAAATAAAGAAAGTTAATCTCCATAATGGGGGTACAGACAGCAAAAAAAAAAACACCGAAAAGCGTTCAATCCCTCTGTACTCTTTTCAAAATAAAAAAAGGTTCTCCATTAGTTATACTTTAATAGTAGCACTGTGTACATATATCCTTGAGTAAACACACATTGTGGTAATCTGAGTTTTATTGCATATGTGTGAATGGGCTATTAGTGTTCCTGGTTCACCATTACAGCTTCCAGGGTCAGCTCACTGTTGCTTGGTCAAAGCTGATAAAACTGGTTTATTGTCCAAAAAGTAGACTAGAGGCGGAGTGGACCTATTTGACTATGTGACAAGGTGTGAAACACAAAAGTGACAGAACTGCAAATTACTATTAGTATTATTATTATTATTATTATTATTATTATTATTATACAGAATTTATATAGTGCCAACATTTTGCGCAAGGCTTTACAACATTAGGGCAAACAGTACAGATACAATACAATTCATAACAGGAGGAATTAGAGGAAAAAATCATTTTGGAGGTAAAACAAATAATTGCATGTATTTTAAATGTGTTCTTTCCTCTTTGTCTGGAGTTCCACTTTAAAGCACCGGGACTGTATAGACTTGCAGGCGAGTTCAAATGTTGCTTGAATTCTCACTTCTTTTAAAGCTTGTTACCTGTGAAGGTCAGATTATATTATAAAATACCAATAATTCAACAAAGGTATCATTTTAGTTGTCAAACCTAGTAAAAATCATTTTTCTTAATGTTATGAAATAAATAACTTTTTCCTGATTCAAATGGAAATTTGACCTTACTAATAAGGCTTATACAGTGCTGTAAAACCAGGGTATTGATGTACTTTGTGTGTCTGTTACAGGCTTCAATGTCCCTTTTGTGTACACATTTCTAACTAGAGCACAAATGCCAAGCAACCATTCAGCACATTGGGGTTAAAAGAATCAATTTGCTCCCAACGAAGTGTGTGTATTTGAATCAAAGCCGTATTAAACCTACTGACCTCAGGTCCCTCGCACTTCTGCATTCCCCACACCATGTTTAATGAATGAACTTAATAATGTCGGGAGCAGTGTGCAGCACAAGTTAGCTTGCTGACCTCCTTTAATCAGTACATACCAAGGGAAAATGCCTTTGTCTGTGCATTCTCCCTCTACTCTAGTCACAGCTATGGCCACATCCTATTTACAATACATTTGTATTTGTACTAACGACTACTGAAATCATCCTTTTAAAAGTTAATGAAGAAACCGCAGTCAAAAGCTATTAGTTTTTTTTTTGTTTTTTTTTTTCACTTCTATTAAATTACTGGTATGGGTTTTTAATAGATATTTGGCAATGTTGTTATTCAAGGCAAGGTTACACAAATTCAAATCAAACCTCCTGTCTGTAGATACTTCCATTTGAACAATACAATATGAATGTGCAGAAATCAGAAGCATTTCCTCTAAGCTATAAAGTGAAGGGGATAACAGACTGGAATGAGAGAAAAAAAAAGAAAAAGAAAAATTAGGGAAATGATGGAATCTCGTGCCTGTGTGAGAAAGCTATTTTGTTTTGAAAAGTATCTAGAAGTCCGCAGTTGATTGACAAGGCCCAAGAATGTCAACAGCTCATCAACATGATCTGTGAATGCTTCAAACTCTTGTCAAAAAAGCAACATTGTTCTGTTGTTGTAAAATCTAAGCTGAGCCCGTAAGGCGGGACTGTAGTCGAAACATTTTGTTTTGTACAGAGCAGGGAAGGATTGGAATCTTGGTCTAGATTGAGGTGAGATTTCCCATAACTTTCTGTCTTGTTAATGGGACAGGAAGTGAAAGGAAATCCCTTCACCATGTACACAGATTGCAAGAAACACACTTTTGTTGGAGGAGGGCTGTGTCTCCATTGGGGGAGTTTACCGCATTTCCTGTTTTAATGGCAAATATAATTGACAAAGATCTATCCTTTCTAACCCTAGCTAACTTATTGAGTCTACAAAGAAGCAAACATGCATGTCGAACTGCCCTTTTTTCAGCACATGATAGCATAATTCCTAGAGGGTTTTGGTAAAATTAGTGTTAGATGGGAAAATATTTATTCCATAGTGTAGATGATTACGGACTTACATGGATCTGTACACTAACTGTTGAGTCTGAAGCATGTTTTTTTTCTTGTTCTCATGTGTTTCCAACACTAACTCATAACCCACATCAATGAAGCAATCAAACTCCCACATTTGTTGCTGGCTTGAAGTAATGTGAAACACAATGATGTCAGACTGGTATGTTATAGGCTGCATGAGTTCCTCCTACTCTTTCTTTGTGAGCCCTCTGTATTTAAAAAAAAATGTAAACTGAATGAGACACAATATTTCTTTTTTTTTTAATCGCTCGTTAAGGCAACTCAGTTTGCTAATTAAAAAGTAAATAAATTTGATTATTAAAGAAGTACATGTAATGGAGAAAGTAAATGCCTCCCCTGCTGTCCATTCTGGTAAATGCCATTTAATTGGAAAGAAGTTGTCAGGTTAAGTTTCTCTGGTAACCACCAATGTGGGGGTTGATATCTGTTGTGCCTCACTGCATTTAGTTTTTCCTACAGACGCCATGCCACTAAAGGACACAGGTGATGCGGGCAGTAGGAGAGGTGAATAGTCATGTAGGAAGTATTTACTTGGAATTTTAAGTGGCGTAGTATTTTTGCCTTTTAGATCCATAGTAAAACGAATGTGGTCTCTTGTTCAGTTTTCTTCGTTTTATCTTGCCTGGTGTAACATTTTTGTAAGGCTAATTAGGAATAACTGCTTAGAAGTTAACTTTAAAAAGTCCAAAGTGCTCTCCTCTTCTACCCTTTTACTTTCACTACTGTACTTTTCTTTTTTGCATGTATTGAAACCTTGCATTAACTGAAGAAGGGTTTTGCTATACTTTACTAAAAATTACCACTCATTGAATTCTGCAGTAAACCTCTGAAAAGAGCCATGAAGATGTGTGAAGTGCAGTAAGGCTGCATTCACACCTGAGTGTATCGTTTTCAGGCAGAAATTCGCACGATTTTGCTGAGATTTTTGCCACGATTTATTACAGGTCAAAAGGTCACCAATGTAAAAAGCAGAAAAACGCCCAAATCTGCCCAAATTGAGCTACAAAAAAAGCTCCAGAACTTTTTTGAGCTTCAGGCGTTTGGCTTAAGGCGATTTGGAGCGGAGAACCATTTCCATAGAGAATAATTGATTTGATCTCCTCCCAGCATTTTGGAGCTTCAGGCTTCAAGCTACAAAATGCTGAGATGTGAATGGGGCCTAACTCTTGGCAGGCAATCACATTAGAAATTTAATATCAAGGAAAGATGAACTCTTATTGGTTGCTATGGGTAACTGCACTTATCTCTGTACTCTGCACTACTGCATATGCTTTTAAATTCCAAAATATATTTGTTCTGAGCCTGAATAATCTACTAACAAGTGGTTTGCACGCTTGCCTGGTAGTTCTAAAGCTCAGCTACCACCTATTCAATCACACTTACACCTAATACACCATTTGCATGGAGTTTGTTACCATATGCTGCTTGAATCATCCTTCTACATGTAACAAGGTCTTCAAGCCTGTTAGGTTTGAAAATGCATGATGCCCCGGACAAGGCTGGCATCTTTTTTTTTTTAAACTATTGACCACTTATTGAATTCTGCAATAAACCTTTTGAAAAGAGCAAAGATGTGCAAAGTGCAGTAACTCATGGCAAGCAATCATATTACAAATTGAATATCAAGGAAAGATAAATCCATATTGGTTGCTATGGGTAACTAAACTTATCACTGTACTCTTTGGACTACTGAATATGCTTTTAAATTCCAAAATGCATTACTTTTGGGGTTGAATAATCTACTAACAAGTGGTTTGCACGCTTGCTAGGTACACCTAATACACGATTTGTATGGAGTTCGAACTCTTTGTGTGTGGATTTCCTTTGCGAGTACTGCCCCATACACACGTTTAGAAATTCTGCCAGCAAAAGTCGGATGTGAGCTTTTGGTCAGAAATTCCGACCGTGTGTATGCTCCATCAGACTTTTGCTGGCAGAATTCCAGCCAGCAAAAGATTGAGAGCATGTTCTCTATTTTTCTGTCTGAAAAAGTTCCGATAGGAAATTCCGATCGTCTGTACAAATTCCGACGTGCAAAATTCCTACGCATGCTCGGAAACAATTCGACGCATGCTCGGAAGCATTGAACGTCATTTTCTCGGCTCGTCGTAGTGTTGTACGTCACCGCATTCTTGGTGGTCGAAAGTTCAGAGAACTTTTGTGTGACTGTGTATATGCAAGGCAAGCTTGAGCGGAATTCCGTCGGAAAAACCATCCAAGTTTTTTCCAACGGAAAATCCGCTCGTGTGTACGGGGCATACCAGTTTGTTCCCACAACAAGCATGGTTAGATTAATTGCCCTATTTATCTATCTATCTATCTATCTATCTATCTATCTATCTGTCTATCTATCTATCTATCTATCTATCTATCTATCTATCTATCTATCTATCTATCTATCTATCGTTTAGCATTCCCATCTGCTGCTTGTAGCATCCTTCTACAGGTAAAAAGGTCTTCAAGCCTGTTAAGTCTGAAAGAGTATGATGCCAAGGCTGGCAGTTTTTTTTTTTTTTTAACTATATAACCTTTAAATAATTTTTAGAGTTACCAAAACAAAAAAGTTACAGCTGTAATAAAATCAGGTAAGATTCTTATTTTGATCAGCTAGCAAATTAGTCCCTCTTGCTTCAAGTCTTTTTTTATGGGGTTCCAGTTGGTGAGGCTGATGTGCCAGGCTTGAATAATTTGGAAGGTGTGGAAAGGTGTTTTTTTTCCACACAAATCAGAACCCTACAAAGAGATTTCAGTAATAGGCTACCTATGATGCCTATAAACTGTGCTGAAATAATCCTAAATCCCTATGGCATCACAAAGTTTCCATAGATGCCATCTTGTGCCTATGTCTTGGAACCACGTGCAAAACATGTGTATTGATATCATAGACAGACAGTGACAACTATTGTGCTATGCTATGCTGCTTCTGCTATCATAATTTATTGCCAATGCTGTCTGTGTGTAATTTATTCTCTTTTACATAATAAATCATACTTCTCTGCATTCCATTCAGATGGAGTATAAAGTACAATGTAGCACATTTTTAAACAAACGTCTGAGAAAAAAAATATTCTACATACCATACGGAATTCACTAAGGAAGACTGTCACCTTTTGACAGAGCCCAATTGTCTGGGTAGAATATAAATATTGTTCAGTGAAAAATTTGTCTTGTCTGAGAACTTCCTAGAACAGGACCCTGTGTGCTTGAATGAAAAGGTAACCAATATGTCAATACTGTCTACTCATTAAACACAATGAACTCCAGGTCTGTTGAGTAGTTTAGCTTCCTTTGTCTTGTTTTAAATTCCATTTTTAAGCATATCCATCGTTGTCAATACAGACTGCATTAAAGCCAATCTGTAACGTCATACTTTCAAAACTATAATTAAAAAGCAAAAAACAACAATGCCTGTTTCCATGGATTCCATGTATCACATCGTTTTAGAGATTCATTCAAATTGAAATTGAAAATTAAGCAAAAGAAGAAAATTCATTGAATGAATGCATATAGGGAGCACATCCTACCTTTATTTCAGGTGCACCAGAACGCTCTAATTCCTTTGTCAGTAATCTGATGATCTTGGAACCCCTGCTTATGATGCAAAAGAGCTGTTCCTAAACACACCCACTGGGGGGCTCTTTGCTGTCTTTCACATAGAGAATGCCTGATGTAAAACATCAGTCAGGTTTAGTCCCACCTTGGAAGTATACACTATATTGTCAAAAGTATTGGGACACCTTCCTTTACACGCACATGAACTGTAATCGCATCCCAGTCTTAGTCCGTAGGGTTCAATATTCAGTTGTCCCATCCTTTGCAACTATAACAGCTTCAACTCTTCTGGGAAGGCTGTCCACAAGGTTTAGGAGTGTGTCTATGGGACTGTTTGACCATTCTTCCAGAAGCGTATTTGTGAGGTCAGGCACTGATGTTGGACGAGACGGCCTGGCTCACAGCTTCCACTCTAATTCACCCCAAAGGTGTTCTGTTGGGTTGAGGTCAGGACTCTGTGCAGGCCAGTCAAGTTCCTCCACCCCAAACTCACTCACCCATGTCTTTATGGACCTTGCTTTGTGCACTGGTGCACAGTCATGTGGGAACAGGAAGGGGTCATCCCCAAACTGTTCCCACAAAGTTGGGAGCATGAAGTTGTCCAAAATCTCCTGGTATGCTGACGCCTTAAGAGTTCCCTTCACTGGAACTAAGGGGCCAAGCACAACCCCTGAAAAACAACCCCACACCATAATCCCTTCTCCACCAAATGATGTGGACCAGTGCACAAAGCAAGGTCCATAAAGACATGGATGAGCGAGTCTGGGGTGGAGGAACTTGATTGGCCTGCACAGAGTCCTGGCGACTGTGAGCCAGGCCTTCTCTTCTCGTCCAACATCAGTGCCTGACCTCACAAATGCGCTTTTGGAAGAATGGTCAAACATTCTTCCCAGAAGAGTTAAAGCTGTTTTAACTGCAAAAGGGTGGGCCAACTCAATATTAAACCCTTTGGACTAAGACTGGGATGCCATTAAAAGTTCATGTGCGTGTAAAGGCAGGTGTCCCAATACTTTTGACAATATAGGGTATATGTGATTGGAGGAAGACTTCAAGTACATCACCAGTGACCCTACGAAGTGCACTCTGGTTCAGATTGCAGTGGGGGAACTGATACGGTAAACTGGGAGAACTTTCTGATTTTAATTCAGCTGCAGTGTTTGCTAGGCAACGTTAGAAGGTCAGTGCTTGATTCACCTGTTGCCTGACATTGATCTTGTACCCTTTACAGCTAGCCCTTTAAGTTTGTAATGCTGGAGGTGTAACATGGGCTCCCTGTTTATGTGATCACTGTGATTGGCTATCCCCCCAATCGTCTCCCATTCATAAACAGTGACTGTTAGCTGTCAGTGACAACACAGTCGGCAGCGAGTGAGTAAGCTTCTGGCACAAATAAGGGACGCTGGCTGTAAGATTATATGTAGCAGCTTGGCATTAGGACCTCTTGCACACTGGATGTTTTTTCTGCTGCTTCCAAGGGGGTCTGTGATTTTTTTTTTTTTTTCTACCTCTAAATGCCCCTGTATGTTAGCCTACGGGGGTTATTTACAAAAGGCAAATCCACTTTGCACTACAAGTGGAAACTACAACTGCAAAGTGCACTTGAAATTGCACTGAAAGTTCACTTGGAAGTGCAGTTGCTGTAAATCTGAGGGGTAGATCTGAAATGAGGGGAAGCCCTGCTGATTTTATCATCCAATCATGTGCAAGCTAAAATGCTGTTTTTTTAATTTTCCTTGCATGTCCCCCTCGGATCTACAGCGACTGCACTGCACTTTCAGTGCAATTTCAAGTGCACTTTGCACTTGTAGTGCAAAGTGGATTTGCCTTTCATAAATAACCCCCATGTGTCCATGCACACATAAGCTTTTAGAGGAGTTTAGTGGTAGGGGGGTTTAGGGGCAGGAAAAAAAAACACTGCCAGTGAGTCCAGGAGCAGCAGAGTTTTGGCAGAAAAAACACTTGCCGATTCTAAACGGGTGTTAAGCGCTTGAACATTAATTTATATCTATCACCAGAATACATTTTTATACTGGCCAATGAAATTAATTAACACCCAAGCAATTGACGCCTATAAACGTGCCTAAACGCGTTACACACTTTTACAAGCGTCATGCGTTTTTTTCTACCAAAACACTGCCAGAAGGAAAGACTTCTGGGACAGTTTACAAAACGTCCTGTGTGTATGAGGCCTTAAGGTCACCACCATGCTGTCCAATATTTAAAGTAGAGGGAGATGAACATTTTGGATGGAAAACTACCTGGTGTGATGCTAACGTTTTCATACAGTACATTAGATGGCCCCTATCTCTCACAGTCTTGCTGTTGTTTACAAGGGCTTGCAGTCTGAGATTAGGTCTACATATGGATACTATGCAACCTCAAACAGCAGCTACATTACTGTTGGCTGGTTCTCTTCCACACTTCACCACTAGGTGGAGCTGCAGATGAACTCTGCTAATACAGCTGCCGAGTTTAGTTCTAATTAAGGATGTGCTCAGGCGTGTTTGCAACTCCACGTGCCCGCACCCGCCAGGAAGCTGACACTGCACAGCGCTAATCACAGGTAGTGAGACATTTCCCGATCTGTGCAGCCGCGGATCGGGAAATGTCTCACTGCCTGTGATTAGCGCTGCACAGTGGGAGTTGCAAACATGCCTGAGCCCATCCTTAGTTATAAGTCGGGATGTGATAGGAAATCCAAGCAGACAAGGTCGTTCTAGTTAAATGTAATACAAATGCTCCCTTCCTACTAGTGTAACTTTTCATGTGACTTTTGACACATAAAGTCACTTGACAACTTGCAGCCCATTGATTTAAATTGCACCCGTTCCTATCTATGTGACTTAAAGTCGCATCGATTTCAAAACGGTTCCTGCATTACTTTGGTGCAACTTTTTTTGTGACTTGAGTGGCGGAAAGTGTGAAGTCATATGAAAGTTACGCTCAAAATCGCATGACTTTGGATTTGCACTAGTGGGAATGCAGCCTTAGTCCACCAGTGCCTTCCCTTAAGAGCCTTTAAGACACATGCTTCAATGATTACACTGTGTTGCATCTGTTTTCAAGTTGCCTCTTGGAACAGGTAGGATGGCAACAGGGCTGCTATTCAAGTTGGCATGTGGACTTAAAGATTTGACTTATAAGTACATTTTTATGGCTTTTTAAATCGATTACTGAATAAATATATTGAATGCATCAAGAATGTCATCTGGAAAGTACAAAAATTTTTATTTTTTAATCCCGATAATGTTATTTTCTGAAGTTTACCTTGAATGAAATGTTTATTTTCAAAGAGATGAAAAGCATTGTTACAGCAGAAGCAGTCTCTGCGCTGTCTAAACATATGTAAAATAGTGGTTGAGTAAATATTAGAGAATTGATTTTATTTGCTTTATGTTGGGCTCGTTTACGCTTGTGGCAGTTCTTACCGCCCCTCTGAAGAGTGATTTACAGTGAATCACTTTTCAAAGGGCATTTGACAGTCAGCTCAGAGTCAATATGTTACATCCTCATCGGCCATTTTAACCTTGTAGGCCCACACCACCGCGCCGCTGGAAGGTTGGGGTGTGTCCCCGTTCTCACGTTCAGCATAGTACTGCCAAACGCGGCAGGGGTAAAATTGTAGCCACTCTATGTATACAACCCCCTTCAGCTGCTCTGTGGGGTGGTTTGTTGGGGTAGGGGATAATATACTGTGTAAACTAGGCCCTAGGCCTACGGATATTGTTTATTAGGGGGGCTACCCCAAAGCACCCTTCCAATGTTGAGGGCATGTGGCCTGGTACGGTTCACGAGGGGAGAGGGTGCTCTCTCGTCCCCCCTCTTTTCCATGCTGCCTGCCAGGTTGCCTGCTCGGATAAGAGTCTGGTATGGATTTTTTGGGGGACTCCACGCCATTTTTTTTTAAATTTTGGCGCGGGTTCCCCTTAAAATCCATACCAGACCCTCAGGTCTGGTATGGATTTTTGGGGGGACCCCACGCCATTTTTAAAAAAAATTTTGGCGCGGGGTTACCCTTAATATCTATACCAGACCTGAAGGGCCTGGTATGGAGTTTAGGGGGACCCCCACGCATTTTAAAAAAAAATTTTGGTTCGGGGTTCCCCTGTGGGGAAATTCCATGCCGTTTTTATCAATGAACTTTTATGTGTATTGCCAGACCGACAATTCATTATAGCCGGCGCTAGCGATAGTAGTTTTGCATTACTTTTTTTCCTTTAGAAATGTCATTTTGCTATCCCCCAGGTACTAAATTTAAAGGAATATTACACTTTTATTGTTTCACGTTAAGCATTATTAAAATCACTGCTCCCGAAAAAACGTCAGTTTTTCAAACTTCTTTTTGCATTGATCCATGTCCCCTGGGGCAGGACCCAGGTCCCCAAACACTTTTTATGACAATAACTTGCATATAAGCCTTTAAAATGAGCACTTTTGATTATTCATGTTTGTGTCCCATAGACTTTAACGGTGTTCGTGTGTTCAAACTAATTTTTTGCCTGTTCGGGGGGGGGGGATTCGGCTCATCCCTAGTCAGGAAGTATGCACCGCAGCAAGTAAAAGAGGTAAACATGTTGACCGGTTGTATTATTGATATTCGCTGTCTTGGTGATTTCACTCATCAGTCAGAGATCCACGCGTCATTCAGTGCGTGTTTAATTCCTGCTGTAGTCTGATTTATACAGAAGTTTGTCATTTCGTATGTTAAATTCCACTCAGTCCCTTGTCTTCCTTTCTGCGTAAATGATAACCCACTATTCAGTTATCACTCAGTTTCTTTGCTTCCTTGTCGTTTGTGGGTTATAAGACTTATTTATCCTGAAGACACTGAGATGTACAGTGCCTTGCAAAAGTATTCACCCCCTTGGCTTTTTACCTATTTTGTTACATTACAGCCTTTAGTTCAATGGTTTTTTAATCTGAATTATATGTGATGGATCAGAACACAATAGTCTAAGTTGGTGAAGTAAAATTAGAAAAATATATACATAAAACTTTTTTTCAGAAATAAACTAATAATTGGCATGTGCGTATGCATTCACCCCCTTTGTTATGAAGCCCAATAAAAACCCTGGTGCAACCAATTACCTTCAGAAGTCACATAATAAGTGAAATGATATCCACCTGTGTGCAATCTAAGTGTCACATGATCTGTTGTTACACATACACACCTTTTTGAAAGGCCCCAGAGGCTGCAACACCTAAGCACGAGGTTCCACTAACCAAACACTGCGATGAAGACCAATGAACTCTCCAAACAAGTAAGGGACAATGTTTTTGAGAAGTACAAGTCAGGGTTAGGTTATAAAAAGATATCCAAATCTTTGATGATCCCTAGGAGCACCATCACATCTTTCATACCCAAATGGAAAGAACATGCCACAACAGCAAACCTGCCAAGAGATGGCCGCACACCAAAACTCACGGACCAGGCAAGGAGGGCATTAATCAGAGAGGCAGCAAAGAGACCTAAGGTAACCCTGGAGGAGCTGCAGAGTTCCACAGCAAAGACTGGAGTATCTGTACATAGGATGACAATAAGCCATATGCTCCATAGAGTTGGGCTTTATGGCAGAGTGGCCAGAAGAAAGCCATTACTTTCAGCAAAAACTAAATGGCACGTTTTGAGTTTGCGAAAAGGCATGTGGGAGACTCCCAAAATGTATGGAGGAAGGTGCTCTGGTCTGATGAGACTAAAATTGAACTTTTTGGCCATCAAAGAAAACGCTATGTCTGGCGCAAACCCAACACATCACATCACCCAAAGAACACCATCCCCACAGTGAAACATGGTGGTGGCAGCATCATGCTGTGGGGATGTTCAGCAGTTGGGACTGGGAAACTGGTCAGAGTTGAGGGAAAGATGGATGGTGCTAAATACAGGGATATTCTTGAGCAAAACCTGTACCACTCTGTGTGTGCTTTGAGGCTAGGAAGGAGGTTTACCTTCCAGCAGGACAATGACCCCAAACACACTCCTAAAGCAACACTTGAGTGGTTTAAGGGGAAACATGTAAATGTGTTGGAATGGACTAGTCAAAGCCCAGACCTCAATCAAATAGAAAATCTGTGGTCAGACTTAAAGATTGCTGTTCACAAGCACAAACCATCCAACTTAACTTAAAGGAGCTGGAGCAGTTTTGCAAAGAGGAATGGGCAAAAATCCCAGTGGTAAGATGTGGCAAGCTCATAGAGACTTATCCAAAGCGACTTGGAGCTGTGATAGCCGCAAAAGGTGGCTCTACAAAGTATTGACTTTAGGGGGGTGAATAGTTATGAACATTGACTTTTTCTATTTTGTACTATTTTTGTTTGTTTCACAAAAAAAAAAAAAAACCATCATCAAAAGTGTGGGCATGTTCTGTAAATTAAATGATGCAAATCCTCAAACAATTCATGTTAATTCCAGGTTGTGAGGCAACAAAACACAAAAAATGCCAAGGGGGTTGAATACTTTTGCAAGGCACTGTAAATCTGTGATACCCATAACAACCAGTCCATGCTTTCCAACTTTCATAAATTTGGCCAACATTAAAGAAGTAACGCAAATATGTGATGACATCTTCGCTTCATGACCCGGACACTCAGTTTTTGGAAATCTGACAATTTGAAACCGTTATTTTGTTTTTTATTTTTTCAGCTACCTAACTACATGTAATTTCCTTTAAGGTTTAAGGTAGATGAGGCTTTCTTTGGGTACCAGGCACTGGTAATTAGACTTTTCCTTTTTTTTAGTTACATAAACAAATGGGCAAAATGTTAAAAGAATCCTTATTTTCTGGCTCCATCTATACATATATTACATAACAAATGCTGCAGCATTATTTTGTTTCATGCATATTTTTGTTTCTTGGTAGCAAATTTGAAACAGCTGCTTCTTTTCCATGGATCAAACTGATTCAACTGGAAGCAGAATTGTTGTAGGAGATTTTTCTATTTTTAAAGGATAACTCCACTTTTGTGAAACACAAAAATATAGCAAATTAACAAAAAATAATATGGCACATATATTTGTACATATATAGCAAATATACAAGCCAAATTGTAATTTGAAAACATTAAAGATTATGTTTCCTTTTTAATCTGCAGCTGCTGTAATTTTCTGTAAAGTTCAGTACATTATGGCAACCTGGAGGCGCTTTGTACACCATTATTGTATGGAACACGCCCAGAAATGTTATTTCCTGCTGGTATTATGGGGTTACTGATTTTCCAGAAGTCTGTGCTAGGATACAGGTCAAATTTTAGGCATCCTCTGTAATTGGAATTTTAGTTTTGGTGAGATACCCTCTCAGAGGTTAAAAGAGAAGCATGGCCAAAGCTTTTTTTTTTTTTTTTGGCCACGCTTCTATTGTGGGTCACAGAAGTGCACTTGTGCTTTCTAGTAATCCAGAATCAGACGACAGTGGGCTAAAACCTGCTGTCGGCTGATGCCAGAGAGCCACTCCATGTTTTGGAAGGATCCTGACCATATTGTCATGATTAACACAGATGCATGATTGGTAGCTGTCTCAGTCTCTTGACATGCCACCAAGAACCTGAGCCAGCCGCTTTCTCCCCCTCCCCAGCCTGGTGCGCCAGTGAGTGCTGGAGGGGCAGAGCAGAGAGTAGTGATGCACCGAAATTTCGGTTGCTGAAAATTATCAGCTGAAAATGGGGTTTTCAGCGATGTGCCAAAAGAAAAAAAAAGGTGCCGATAATGGCTGCCGAAAACGCCCTCACTTTTACGATGATTTTGCCCTGAAATTACCGTGCTCATGGGGTGTTTTTCATAGGTCATCATCAAAAACACAACACGAGTGCATTTTTAATGAGTTCGTGCTGCATTTTTTAATGCGTTCCTGCTGCATTTTTCAGTGCATTTCAAAGGAGAGGTTTTTTTTTTTTTTTTTTTTTTTTTTTACTGACCAAATATGCACCAAAAATGCAGCAAGCAGGTTTTTTCACACTCCTTCAAAGGGTGTCGATAATGGCCGACAATAAATTCATATTAATTTAAATGCATGATAATAATTAAAAAGTTGAATATCATACAATTATTTATAAATATACACTTCAATTTCGTTTCAATTTCGGCCACGTGCATTCTGAGTTTTCGGTTTTGGCACTGGAATTTTCATTTCTGTGCACCTCTATCAGAGAGTCAGATGGTTACCGCTTTCTGCTAAGAGTGGACCAAGAATTAAGTAATCAGCAGTCATTTGATCGCTCAGTTCCTCGAACTTAGAGCTGGGGGGGGGGGGCAGCTGTAGCATCAGACTGATGTTGCAGCAAGGAGGTAAATATGTATAACTATATTTTTCTGACCCCTAAACTTCTCCTTTAAATACTTCTAAGGATATGCTGACAGTGCAACTTTCCTCATCAAAACAGTGAGAGTGTACTGGGTGATTATAATGAACCAGACCGCCTCATTCAGAATCAGTCTGCAAAGGACATGGTGAAACAAACAGTCATTTCTTCAGAGCAAAAAAGGTAGGAATTGGTTACAAAGTTTGTTAAAATCCTTGCAAGTAGAATAGATCAACCAGAGGGGATTGTTTTTTTCTCAAAATATATACTGTTATATATCATCCTGGACAAAGGTTTAATTACAGTGTAAACTCACCAGTACGCATATCTTACATCACAAAAAAACTTTTAGGAAATGCAATGGCATGACCCGCTTGTGACTATTCCCAGGATCAGAGCCAATTAGCCTTTTGTGGTGAATGCTGGGAATTTCAGTAACAACAGCAGCTATACAAGGCAAGCTTCCCAGTAAATAGGTTGTCCAAGTTCACTGTCTCATGAATATTCAGGAGTATTTTTACCTGTCTAAATGATGGAAAAAATAGCAACGTAATACAAACACATAAAATGTAAAAAAACTAAATATACTACACAACTGTAATGCACAGTAAATTGGTTAATTTATATGTTGTGTCTGCCAGGCTTTAATTTAATTTGCTGTTTTTGTGTAGGTCACACGGCCTCTTTCCTTCTGACTATATTTTTATAGTGTCTTTAGTTTTCTATAGTTGTCTAAAAATAGAGCTTTTTACTCTTTGCTGTATATTTTGCATACAATGAAGAAAATGAGTGCAGGACTGTATCCTGCCACAATGTTGGACTTTATTGGCACTCATATGAAACAAACACTTATATAAAAAAAAAAAAATCTTTATTTACAATTCATAGAGAAAAACAGTAGTGCATACACATGTTTAAAATAGTTTACAGTCCCTAAAGCGCCATACATTGGTCTGGAACATAACTATACCCTAAACCAGGGGTAGGCCACCTGGGGCCCTCCAGCTATTGTGGAACTACATTTCAAATAAGGCATTGTAAGGCAGGCAGTTACAATTACTCCCAGTGGCATGATGGGACTTGTAGTTCTGCAACAGCTGGAGGGCCCCAGGTTTCCTACCCCTGCTCCAAACAATGGACCAAAATTATACCCCCTATAAAATGTGGATAGAGGTATAAAGGTCCAAGCCAGGGGTCAATGTGCTGTTTTGCATAATGCGTAGCTTCTTCAAGACCATAACAAAGGGGGTATAAAGCTCTGATTAGCAAAATAAAAGAATGCCACTCATTGTGTACAAATAAAGAATAATGTACTAGAAATGCAGCATAAAGATGCATGGCATTTACATATAAAATGGCGGGGTGCCAACATGCAGAACAATTTATATCACAATGAAGATTTTCTAGTCCAATGGTGATCACACACACACACAGACACCTACTCCCGGTTGCATAAATGTGAATGAAAAAGGTGAAAGATGGCTTCAGCTCCTGTTCTTTACCTGTAGAGAACTCCTCAGACAGGTTTCGCCCTTTTCGGGGGCTTAATCGTATTTACATTTTGCCTTCATTGATTCTTCCCTATCTCCATTTTTAAATAAAAGCCTTTTCTGTTTTTGATACATATCTGTTTATAGACCCAGTGATCACATCATTAGCTCTCTCTGCTTCTCTATGCAATGCAGGCAGATTGTGGCTGATGGAATGGGTGGACAGGGTGGGGAGGAAAGAGCTGGATGATTGTGGATGTCCTTCACCCAAGAAATAAGGTGAACTCTATCTGATTTGCTGCAGTTTCTAATGTGCAATGTGAGAATTCTTCGTGTGCAGTGAAATCAAAGTAAGCAATGTCAGTACAGGAGAGGATTGTGACTGAGCAAGAGTCAAGGGAAGGCTAGATTTCTGCATTAGTGTCTTATCAGTTGATAGAAAAATGCCACATGAGGGTTAATTATAAATGATTGATTGCAGCACTGAATGTTATAGCATGTGTATATGGAAACAACAAGTTTTTACACTTCTGACATATATGACGCCACATGCAGCTGGCTTACCAAAGGCAGTGTATGGAATGTTCTTTCTAAGCAAGAGTTGTCAAATTCTTTAGAGGAAAAAAAAAACTTCATGTGTATTCCCTGTCCCTTGCCTGGGGTTTTCTTTAGAAGTAGACACCTCTATGTACTAGACCATATCCTGCTGTGAATGAACAAATGCTGTTAAGGAAACCGTGCCCTGCATATTGTGCCTTGTATAGTATTCCCAGCAAAAGGGTTTCATGCTGAAAATCACTACACTAAAGGTCCATCTTTTTCTAGAACTGGATGTGCAGAAAATGGATGAAACAGCAACTTTTCTTTTAGTTTTGGATAAACTATGGAAATGCTTAGACCCTTCCTCAAGATTTTATCGTTGTCTGTCTGGTTACCATGGTCATTCAGACAAAAAGTGAGGACAAATCCAAAAATGTAAAAAATGCCATCATCATATCCTTCAATGCATACACCTGTTCCTGTGACAACTTTTTGAGGTTGCAATTATGTACAGTGTGCAAACATGTCCTCTACTTTCCTGGTATGCCTCTAGGACAGAAAGTAAATACAAATATTTCCAGTGAAATACAGGCAGCAAAGAATAACCAAACAAACTAAAAAAAATACCAATTGTACGTAACCAATCAACATTTATTCTTCAAAATTTGGATCAGTAGATTATGGATTCTATTTGGTTGACATAGGTTATTGCACACTTATGGCACTCTTTATTTATTGAGTCCATAGTTTTTTATGTAGGGGCACTGCTGTGTTAATTAGTAAGCAGTATAAAGCCTAGTACACACAAGCTGAATATTGGCTGGCACCAGGTGGTTGAATAGAAACTGGTCGACATTCAGCTTGTGTTTATGGCAGCCGGTCCGACAGAAGCCGGTTAGGCCATGACCAAAAAAGGTCTGCCGACCGGCTGCCAGTGGCTAAAAGTGCTGACCGAAGTGTTCTGGTGTGGGGGGCAGAAAAGAAAGACTGTGCATGATCAGAAACAATAAGCAGCAAAAAAAAATGCCTTTGTTGTACGAGAATTTTTGTACACATTTTCCGTCATTGTTTCCGTTTTTACTGTGAACAATGAGGAAAATTGGACGAATATTCGCACAATTTTCTTTACTCGTTCAAATTTTTTTATTGAAGGTAAAAAAACAAGAAATTTCAACAGAATACATCTGAAAGACATCTTCCCCCTAGATGAGGGGAGGTAATGGTAGAGTTGTAACTCAACAATGAAGTAGGGACGCAGCCCTGTGCAACAAAACATACAGAAAGTAACAGCAAAGCAAGATTTAGCAACATATGACTACACAATGCGGGCCAGTTAAGGGACGTACAGGGGGTTATGTTTAGGTGTGGTCCGGGAACCGTTCCGGTCTCTGAGAACCGTGGTTAATTATCGGTGACTCCTGATGAAGTCACCTTGAGGTTTACAAAGAAGCAGATGTCTGAGTGTCCTCATACCGGGTACAGGTTAGATTGTGTGATGGGCCTGCAAGCGTTCATGGATCTTGACTCAGAGATTGTAGTTAGACAGGGATGCCTAGCTTCAACATGATGAGCATTGAAGTTGGTTAGAGAGAGAGGAGGGGGAAAAAGAGGAAGAGAAGAGGTGAGAAAGGGGGAATAGAGAAAGAGGGGGAAGACAGCTAGGAAATAGAAGATGAGGGGCAAAAAAAAAGGGGGAGATTTCACCGGGAGGAGGGGAGAGGAGATGGGGACCTAGTCTCTATGGATAAACAAAGTGGTCAATGTGGTTATTCAAGGTAGCAGTCAAGGGTCGTCAAAGTCAGGGGGCAGATAATGGTCGACCCAAAGTTTTCCAAAGGCGTTCAAATTTTTTGACCCAGACTAGGAGAATTGCTTCTTTTTTGGTGTGAATTGTGGCTCTGGTAACTCTATTCTTTGTTTCCAGGACAGTTAGGTGTAGGGTTTTCCAGGCCTTCGCGATGGTTTGCTTTGCAGCGGTCGTAATCTGTAGGAGTAACTTAAACTGAAGATACGTTATATCGGGGGGGGTTTTATTAGGTAGGCCCGTCCGATTTTCTTATAGTGTGAACTAACCAATTAAGGAGGGCTTTAGTACCAGTGATTCAGAGAATATGCTCAATTTACTAAGGTAAAATTATCATTATTTGCCATAATAATCTTTTATTGAGGATTCAGAGTCAAAGAGACCTGAAAGTAATAGTCATTAATGAAAAGCAGAATTGTTATGGCAGATACCACATGGTTTATAACTTGGTTATAAATTGAGCCTAATATTTTGTGAAGGAGGGGGTCGTTTTGGAGACAGAGAGCAGGGTATCTGGCAGTGAGCAATTCAAATCCCATCAGATTGCTGCTTTTCACCAAAGTAAACAGCGCTGCATATTCAGCATTCCGAATCTCGCGTTGTAATGGCAGAGAGGTGTGTGACCCCTTTACAACACAAATCCATAGATGATAAATTCTGAAAGTTTTCTCTAGCCTACGTGACACTTTAGTTTATATTTAATGACACATTCTTAGATGATCTGGTGTTGGAGACAGACAGAGAAAGTTTAGTAGTTACTGTTCAATTTGATTCATATCACTTTCAGTTCCCGAGTCGCATGCTAAATGGGAGGTTTGAAAAGATCACCCTATTGAGTGAACTCATTGACTTTCTTTCTCTATCTACAATATGAAGCTGCATTTGTTTTAAATGGGAGGGATAAATCAGCAATTCCAATTTCAGGCCCTGAAATTGTTCCCTCTGCCTGTATATAGCTATGTGTTAAAGTGTGGTAATATAAGAGTGAAACCGATCCAATTCAGCTCAGCTTATAACTCTATGCTACCTGCTGGTAGGTAACACCTGCAGATGGATAACATGTAATTGGTTTTCAAGGCATAGGCTTCTAATGTCGTAGTTGAGGTTTTATTTAGAAAACACACAAAGGGATGATTTACAATCTTCAGGAAATTTATGCAGTATACTGGGAAGGATTTTGCATGTATCACATATAATTTGTGACCTGTTCTAAATGAGCAGAAAGGCTCATTGTTTATAAATGGCTGCACTTTCCCATTGTATCATTTGTCCCTTCCAGCGTGTCTGGTTTAACACTTCAGTAGAGTGATACGGGATATTGTGGGTGGAACATCAGACATAAACATGCATTTTAATTATTACACTTCCCACGGTAGTACAGTGATAGGTTTGAAATATCTGTCATTAAAGTAGATATATCATTGAAATTCACAGGTCATGAATCAATAATGTCAGGATTATCAAACTGCATAATTCTTTTTAGTAAAAAATTCAAATTCCCCCCTTCTTAGCAGAATTAGAAAGAAAATGCTTCCTCTAGACTCCATAAAGTGTTATTAAACCCAGGACCTGCATTCACTATATCTCATCTCCCACAGTACACAGAACATGGAAATGCAATTATTTTTGTAAATATAAACTGCTAAATACCTTTTATCATCAGCAGTATATAGCAGACTTGTGATTTCTATCAGTTCCTGGTCAAGCTTGTAGGAGGAATTTTCATATTGCACTGAGCTGTCCTATGAGGCTGCAGGGCTTCTGACCCTCTGTTTGGACAGTACTGATTGGCTCTGTGCTGATCACACACACTCTCCAAAGAAAAAAAAAAACCTCTCTAGCAATACACACCAAACTGAGCATGTGCAGCTGGACTTCAAAGGCTCTGTCTTACCCAGACTTGTCCAGGGGGACAGTGCAGGGAGGGGAGGATCTGTGCATACACGATTAAGCAGCCTTTTTACACAATGCAGAGGATTAACCTCTTAGGGTCCACAGTGAGTATAACAAGCATGCTTTACTGCATATACAGTCTGATTTTGCTGTTGTGGGTTTAGTAACACTTTAAAGTGGAGTTCCACCCAAAAATGGAACTTCCACTTTTTGGATTCCTCCCCCCTCCGGTGTCACATTTGGCACCTTTCAGGGGGGAGGAGGGAGCAGATACCTGTCTAATATAGGTATTTGCTCCCACTTCCTGGCATAGATCACGCGGCGCTTGCGATGACCTACGCCACTTCCGGCGTCTCCCCCGTGAGACACAGAACACAGCAGGGAACTGAGAGGACGAGCAGTGAGACTCACACATGCGCAGTAGGGAACCAGGAAGTGAAGCCGCACGGCTTCACTTCCTTAATACCTTACTGAGGATGGCAGCGGCAGCAGCCGAGAGCTGAAGGACGGATCGGGTTCGGCTGCCGACATCGCGGGCTCCCTGGACAGGTAAGTGTCCATATATTAAAAGTCAGCAGCTGCAGTATTTGTAGCTGGTGGCTTTTAATATTTTTTTTTCAGCGAACCTCCACTTTAATATATCTTTAATACTAGGCAGCCGTAAAGCCTGATTGAATCCTCATGTTAAATCAGTTGAATACAACCCAGATGCATCATAACAGAAGGTGTTCAATGTCTGTTCATTTTCATTCTAAAGCAGCCACAGCCTGGGTAAAATAGCCTGTAATCTGCCAGCAGAGGACAGTATTGTTTTCAGAGGGCTATTAGACTCAAAGTAGAGATCACTTAGCAAAGGGAAAATATGCTTGTGTCAATTGTTAATTTATAGTATTAAAAAAAAATAATAATTACAGACACAATGAGGTTGATTTACTAAAGACAAATAGGCTGTTCACTTTGCAAGGAAATTTTCCTTTAGCTTGGTGAGTGAGGTGAAGCTCTTCGGACTTCCATCATCCAATCATGTGCAACCAAAATACCGTTTATTTTTTATTTCCATAGCCTGTGATTGGGTATACTTTGCAAAGTGAATTATCACCATATTTATAATGCTAAACGAGAATTCTATTGCAAAGTGTACGGCCTTGAGTAAATAAACCCCCATTATATTTTGCTTTCCATGTGTACTATAATCTGACAATTTTGTCTTTCATTTTAGGGAGGTTGTGAAGAAAAAAAATGTATAGCTGTACATCATTCTTCAACATTTTTCCTCTTTTAAATTTTTAGTCTGCACATAAAGCAAAATATATATTGACACAGCTATATGTTGGTGCCATTGATTGAGACTCATATTTGAAAGTTTTTTTAGTGTTTTTTTATTTTTTTTATTCTTGAAGCTATTATAGAATTCTTTAAATGTTTTGTTTAGGGCAGCATACAGTATAAAAGTGTTTTGCAAAATTTTGTTTTAACACAGAAAGTTTCTATATTAATACTAAGTTCCATCACTAGTTACAATTGTGAGCTACCTAGTAATAAGACAAGACCTACCACCCCTGCCTGATGATACGGCACAAAAAATCTCTGTAGGGACATTATATGAAATAAGGCCACTTATATCGGTTATCATTGGCTATGATAAACAAGATTTGTCAATACATTATAAACAAATGGTACATTACGAGAAAATCTTAAGGAGAATCTATCACATTTTGGTAAATAAAATCAATACTCCCATGTCTCCATATGTGAGTGCTGTTTATATACCTGTTTAACTTTAGGATCTTTGCATTGCTTTGCCTTCTGTGGTATAACACTCTCCTGGGTGTTGGCATTGTGCTGGTCTGGTGGTAGTATTTTCCTGCCCTATGGTACCACAATCTCCAAGCTGTGGCTATTTTTCTTTCAGGAGCACAATTAGCTAAAGCAAGTGACATCTACTGTCAGTCATTATCTCTTTTCCCTAATTGTTGTTTTTTTCATCTAATGTTCCATCTACTTTTATATGTGAATCCTCAGGATCCATCCCCTGCTTAATTGTGAATGCACTTCTTAATCCCTTGTTGCTGCAGCTTTCAGCAATCCAAGATAGCCCAATGAAGGAAAAAAGGAAACAGGGCTGGAACTTTCTGATACAGGTTATTAGGCTCCAAACATTTATTTATGTATTGTATTTATATAGTGCCATCAATTTGCGCAGTGCTTTACATATATATTGTACATTCACATCAGTCCCTTTCCTCAAGGAGCTTACAATTCCAAACTCTCATTCAAACATACTGTTCACATCCTAGGGCCAATTTAAAGCGGAGTTCCAATCTAACATCAAACTAGGTGTAAACCAATTGAGCAACCCCCTCCCTAGTTTTTGGATATCCCTTTTTTTTGTACCTTTTTTCTCCAGCAGGACTTCCGTCCTATCTCACCGTGGCAAAGTTTATCATCTCCGGATTTGCATTGGCCCCTCCTCCTTCCCCCGCTGCATTCTGGGACCTGTGTGTGTCCCAGAAAATGACAGGGCCATTCAGAAAGCACAGCACGACTCGCGCATGGGCAGTAAGAAACCGACTGTGAGGCCTGAAGGCTTCACTGCCAATTTCCCTTAGTTGCAATGCCGGTGCCTGCACCCGAGCCAATGGAGGAATTGGCTTCGGGGGCTGACATTGCAGGACTCCTGGACAGGGAAGTGTCCTTATATTAAAAATCAGGAGCTACATTATTTGTAGCTGCTGACTTTTTCTTTTTTTTAGAGGCTGGCACTCTGCTTTAAATATGAATCAATTAACCTACCAGCATGTCTTGATAGTGTGGGAGGAAACCAGACTACCCAGAGGAAATCCACGCAGGCATGGGGAGAATATGCAAACTTCAGGCAGGTAGTGCCGTGATTGGGATTCGAACCCACGACCCTAGTGCTGTTAGGTGGAAGTGCTAACCAAACATGTATATGGTCTTACCATGACTTTTATGATTGTAAATTTTTTTAGTGTCTATGTTGGGTTCCCTTAAAGCTTAACCAAACCCAATGATTTAGCTGTTTCCCAAAACCGTTACATTCACAGACATGTTTAGATTTATGAGTATGTACAGATATATGTTCTGATGCATTTCATGGGCATTGCTCTAGCACTTATCATGATAACAATATAGACATTTGCAGTCTGCGAGGCTGCATTGAACCACATAATTCTTTTTATTTTAAAAAGGGGAACACAGCATATTGAACCTAAGTGTTTATACACTTTATAGGAATAAATTGCAAAATTGTTTGTAATTTATGTCCTATTATACAAAAAGTAGCATTTGTACCTTGATATGTATGAGTTTTTCTTTCCCAATGTGTTCACAAAAATACCATGGCCTGTGGAACCACTGAAAAAAAAAGAATCAAAGGATTTTGCTGCAATAGCTTGTTAACCAAAAGAAAGTGACAGTCTGACACACTCAGCGATGAGAATTTAGCTCAGAATTTTCAACTAAAAGGTGTTTTGATGCTTTTTAGGATACAAAGCAAATCTGTGACATCAGTTTCTGCATTTGGGACAGGCACATAAATAGAAAAAAATGCCCCATACTTGTCCTACCCAGCCCTTCTGAACCTATCTTTGTACCATCAACCGCTCTGCAACTATAACTACTGCTTCAATAACATGTTATCCCATTTTTTTGTTAATAACTTCCTATTGACTTGCTTTGGAAATGTTTGCAGCAAATATCCTAAACAAGGAAAAAAAAATCCCTGTTGTGTCATTAGAATACCCTTTTGAATCTCTTGGCAAAGAAATAATGATAACTGCCATGTTTTCCAGTTAGGCCCTTTACTTGTATTCTTTGCTTTTTTCTCATGCCTTGCAGGTTTATAATTTTTGGAGTTTTCTTACAAAGCCAAATTAAGGATAGGAAGGGGAAACTATTTCTAAACGGAGTCTTTTCTGGGGTGTTTTGTAGCTGTAGTTCATGGTACCACCAAGCCTTATAAATCACAGTATAGGCTCGTAAAACTATCTACAGAAAAAGGGGCCTTGAACTTCATGGATTGCAGATCAATGTATGTGCCAGGCAGTGATTAAAGCACATATGTGGTATTTCACTAATGAGAAGTAGATAAATGCATTGTGTGTATTGTATTTCTTTTTTTCAAACACTTGCAATTCTACTGAAAAGAAATTACTTTGGAATATTTTCAGTATAACTTTATGTGAAACCCCTAAGGTTTCTTAATAGGAAAGCATTTTTGTTTGTATAGTTGTTACATAGTTAGGTTTAAAAAAGACACAAGTCCATCTCTGGAGGACTTATTCATTGCTAGTTCATTAGGTCTATTTGATTTACTTTTTACACACTTTTTAACCTCGCTGGCAGTTTTCCCGAGTGTGGCTCGGGGTTAAATTTCAGTACCATTAGCGGTAACCCCGAGCCAAACTCGGGATTCCTCCTCCCCGATGTCCTGTGTGCCGGGCTCCATTCCCTGGGAGCGTCGCGACGCATGGGGCGGCAAATTAAAAAAATTGAAAATACATAACGCATACAGTACACAGATTACATTTCACATCCCTTTCGCCCCTAGTGCTTTGTCCAATGCCCTGCGTGCAGTTTTTTTATTATATACACTGTTCTTTCTGCCTGGAAACTTGAGATTGTCCATAGCAACCAAAAAGTGTCCCTTTACGTCAAAAGTAGTTTTAGACCAGCTAGAAAACAGGGATAGTAAATTAGAACACTTGCAGAATTGAGCTATAGTGAATCATGGGGAAATTCATTTTATTATTGTTATTATATTATTATTTTTTTTAATTATTTATAGTTATTTATTATATTATAATTTATGATTTTATGTTTCAGACTTTATCATACCCGGAATATCTACTAGACTCTTGTTTGGACAGATTTAAGTGTGTTAAGTGTGTTAAGGATTACAGGCCTACAATATAAAACGCCAAATTTCTATGCAAAACAATTGTACTGCTTTGAGGCGCAAAAATCTGACATAATCATACCTCCAGGGAGGTTAATGTTAATTTTTACTGGTTGGTGCTTTTTTTCACCACCTCCCTCCTGTAGGGGCCGGATACCTGTAGGATAAAGCTGAAACAGTAGAAAGCACAGTTGTTCTAGATACCGGGGATGACCAGGGATATTATACTTTGACACCTGTATAGAGCTATTCAGATAGCTTACACAGATGAGTTGATAGACTAAATGAGTAGAGCAAATGCAAAGTGAATTTTTATTTTACAAGGGAACTTTCCCTTAGGTTAGAGAATGCGGTAAAGAGTCACTTTGCAAACACCCAATCACATACAGTACATGGAAAATGGGGAAAAAAATCTATGTTTACTTGTGCATGACTGGATGATGGAAGTGAGCAGCGCTTCCATGCAAAATGAAAACTTCCTTTGCTAAGAGAACAATCAACCCCGTTGCCTCCATAGAAGTGGATCAAGCCTGGAGTAGCTGTGACATAATAATCCCAGGAGGCAGCGGGGACTAGCCTAGGCTGGAAAGTCAGAAGTGCTGCTTTGCACCACAAAATTACAAATTGTTAGCATTTGTGTAGGAGGGAGGGGAGGGATAAAATAAAAAAGGTTGTTGAAGGGAGTTTAGTTCCAGTTTAGGTTTAGGTGACTGGTACACTTTAAATAAACTTGATTTGTCAGCAGTGTGCTTATCCGTAATCAGAACTTTAACTAGGACTGCTTTGGTTTAAATTATTAATTTGTGATTATTTTTCATTTCACAGATTGCTATAAAATGACGATTTTTTTTTTACATCTGCATTTTATAAGTCAACAAAAATTACTTGATGAAACCTATAGCCCCTTTTCATGAATATTTGCAAACCAACATTGAAAGGAATTGATCTAATCACTTACATTTTCATTTTGTTTATGTGCAATTAAAAAAGAATCCCCTAATTGTGTGATAGTTACACCTGTTCCATTGCATGTGCCTCACGTACAGTGTCATTAAAATCTTGTTAACCTCTGTTTATGGAACACAAATAATCGGCGCACCATGTTTATGTGTGTGGGAGGGAAGTAAACTTTGATGATGCCTCAATTAAAAAGCTAATATTTGCTACTGAAAATATATAGAAAAAAAAAAGAAAAATCTTCTGGAGCAAGAAGGTCATTTTAATAGCTAACTGGTATTTGTGATGCAATAATGGAGTTAAAAAATCCTATTAGAATGGATTTGATTTGTATAAATCATATACACATTTGAGAATATAAAATAACACATTTTGTTACTGTGTTTCTCTAATGCTATTTCCATCTTCTAACCTTAACCTTTTCTTGGATGTTCTTAGTAGCAGTTCCAGTTGAAGGCTAGGACTAAGAGGCGTAGTTAGCAAAGCGGCATCTTCGTTCTTTAAAGTGTCAGTCCACAAATTTTTATTCTGGGAGAATACTGGTGAAAGGATTTACCCCCAACTCGTTATGTCTCTTAGTGATTCCATACATGGGGTACCACTTTTGCAGTATTAGATCAACTTCTATCCCACCATGGACTTACTGTTCCAGGAATCTGAAGCGTCAGCATGAAGGGTGCTGTGGCCTATGCAGCCTCTATCCATATATATATATATATATATATATATATATATATATATATATATATATATATATATATATATATACATAAAGTATACTGTATATAGCAATATATAGTATGTGTGATGTGCATAGTCTTGATTAGATTGGTAGATTTTGTGAATGTAGTGAATAAGATTTTTGCTGAGGTTCTTCCTCATTAGAGTCCTTTGATAGAAGTGTTAATATTCACTGAATCTCAAGATCTCCGGCTTGTCAGAGAGAAGTGTATAAATGCTGCCAAGGTTTGGAGTGCCCAACATAGGGAGCATATTGCCAAATAATCTTTTTTAGAATACTGTGTTAAGCAGTTGCAAGCAATAACATTCAGATTCGCTTTCCATGAGCGAAATGCATTTTAACATTATTGACTCAATGGTAATTTATTTTGACATTTATTTTGCCTCTAGTCATAAATATTGGACCTTAAGTGGTCTTTTCTTTAAGTTGTGTCTGGAGTGTGTTTGCTGTTTTCAAACCGCTATCAGAAATGTAGCAAATTGTCTTCATTGGATCTATAATGTAAAACATTTTGTTTTCTTGAATGAAATTGTTGGTTTTGTCATCTGAAGTTTTCTTTACAGGGCACCTGCCAAAACACAAATTAATGGTTTACTGCTTTACACTTTACTCACCCCTTTGGGGTTGATTTACTAAAAGTGGAGAGTGCAAAATCTGGTGCAGCTATGCATGGTCAATCAGCCAATCAGGTTCTAACTTCAGCTTGTTCAATTAAGTTTTTCCAAAAAAAACCTGAACACTAATTGATTTCTTTACAGAGCTGCACCAGATTTTGCACTCTCCACTTTTAGTAAATCAACCCCACTGCTTTGTATTGCTCCTCTGTAGCTGCCATCATTTTCCCCAAGTCCAGTGGCATTTCATGTATACTATGATGGGCCATATTGAAGCCCTGCCTCCTGCCCCCTTTCCACAAACCCACATCCTTTTTTAATATGTCTTGGCATGTTCACAAACTTCTACCACTGTTGGATACCCGCAGAATAAGAACATAATAAAAGGTGGAGATGCCAGATCATACATATAACTCAGTGAGGCTGATATATATTAAAACCTATTTTTTCTTAGTATGCTTTGAGGCTTTACTGCTTTGATTTATGCCTCGTTCATCTTTTGCTTCTTTTTGATTATATAACCGATTTGAGAATGTTCACACAATAAATTCTTTGACGATTCACTGCAATTATACAATCATTTGGGGAAAAAAATTCCCATATACTTATTTCATCTGTGCATGATTGGATTAAAGTTAATATTCACACATGTGTGAACATTCTTAAATCCTTTAGTAAATCAGCCTTATTGTATCTTTGTAACCATATACATTTATGTAAGCCTCATAATTATTTTTCTTTGCCTGTATGAATTATTTAGCAAGCCTTATATAGATGTGAAATGGAAAAGTATGGAAAACCTATTTATAAACTCAGTTTCTCCTTACTATGTGGTGGTAAAGAAAAGGCTTAAAGTGATTGTAAAGGCTATTAAAAAAATCAATAAATAACAAACAGGTTTATACTTCCCTGCTGTGTGCAATGGTTTTATACAGAGCAGCCCCGGTTCTCCTTTTCTTAGGCCCCTGCCACTGCTTCTGGCTCCTCCTTTTCTTAGTGTGCCACCGTAGGAAGCTGCTTCCTATCATGGCACACCTATGGACTCGATCCTGAGGTGTGCTGTCTGTGTCTGTAGACACCAACAGTGAGGCTCAGCACTACCCCCAATCTCTCCTCACTGTGGCTGTGATTGATAGCAGCAGGAGCCAATGGCTGCTGTCTTTGAGCTACTGAGGAGAGAAAGAGACAGCAGCTCTGCTGCTCTTAGGCACAGCGGAGGCAAAACATAAACTTTTTTTACCTTAATGCAGAGAATGCATTAGGGTAAAAAACCTTTAGCCTTTACAATCACTTTAATGGTTTGTGGGAAAGTTCTTCCTTTCTGATTGGGCATGATCCACGTGCTATTTAGTTTTTCATCAGTGAAACATGATCATTTAAGCGCCTATCTTATTGGGATGCCATGAGTGGAGCTGCAGTGCATTGGTATATGATGCATGGAGTATTTCCCTAATGAGACAAACCATGTGGGAGTTACTAAAGGCAAATAGACTGTGCATTTTGGAAGTGCAGTTGCATTGACATTCCCCAGAGCTTAGTGAATGTGGTGAAGCGCTGATTTCCATCATCTGATCATGTGCAATTAAAAATGCCCTTTTTTTTTTTTTGCACCTGATTGGGTATTATTTACAAATTGAAGATGCACCACATTCACTAAGCTCTGGGAAAACTGAGTGCAACTACACTTTCAAAGTGCACAGCCTATTTGCCTTTGGTAAATCCACCCCTAAGCTTTTTGGGATGTCAGCCTTTAATGTACGAGTGACAAAAGTGACTATTCCCTCAAAGTACAATGCCAGAGCTCCCTAATCAGTACAGTTAGGCAGATGATGGCCTGTCATGCTCAAGTTAAATGCATAGTTAACTAAATATCCTAAAACAGTATTTTTGCACTTTTTGTATTATAGGGGTTTCCACTTTCAAAAGAGTAGAAAAATAATTAACTTGCTGCTTGGTGTATACTACAGGGTTTCCAGAACCTCTGTTCATGATCTATTTGAAAATAAAATTTAAAAAAAGTACATTTAAATCTCGGCAACCAATATCGAACCAGACCATGCAGCTTTGGGAGCTCCGGGAACCTCAGAAATGCTTTTATCATAGAGAAAGTTGTGTTTTTTTAACTTTCATTCTAAAAGAAAAAAAAACTTATACATGTTATACTGTATATACAATTATATATTACTAATCACACATTTTGTATGTTGTCAGAATGGAAGCACGGCAGAGCACATATCTAGCACAATTATATACGATAAGTTTGTCTATATATTGCATACAAATATATATTTTTGTGCTGCTCATTTTGAGTCTGGTAATGGTTGCAATTTGATAGTTACTAATATACTGTACCATAAAACGAGCATGCGGATTTTAAGTGTACCTGTCTCAAGATACACTGAGGTTAAATTACTAAAGGAGTGGTGGAAGTTTACTTAGCTAAGTGAATGTTCACTTTGCCAAGTAAATAGGATGAGTCTGTGTCACTTTGGAAACCCAATCCTGTGCAAAGGGAAAAAAAAAGATTTTCACTAGGAAATGATTGGTTGATTGTAGAGAATACAGCTTAATTTAATTTATTAAGCTCATTGAACATTTTCAAAGTGAATATTCTCCTTGTTCCTTCAGTAAATCAACTCCAATGACTTGTTCATCTGTGCCATGTTCATTCACCTCTCTATGCCACCTATATCCCCTAAATTGCATTTTTTTAAAAATATTTCTTGTTAGTAGTGACTTTAAAGTGAAACAAGAAAACAAGAAATAGTTTGGACGCAGAGATTTTATGGTGAAAGAAAAGCTCTGTTTTCTATTTTCATATTTGCATATGCATGTCAAATCTAACCCTGTCATTCTTAATGCGATTATCGAGCAAAACAGACTGACCTTTTCTTAAGTTTTCTTTGTTTCTTAGTTATGTTGCTTATCATTTTAATCCCAAAACATATCTTGCTGGATTTTTTTTTCTTATATTGCCACAGATTAATACATAAATAAATAAAATTAAGTCCTGCTAGCCTTACACAACTGACATGTTGATCACGTAGATCAAGCAATCTGTCAGTGCCTAGATGATATGCCTATCTGGAGACAGCAATATACAATATCCTGATATAAGATGTTAAAATCTAATTTAGAATTGCTGGAATCTACCCAACAACACAAAATTTTGGGTTACACCATATTTTTTTTTGAATGCCATACCCAATTGGAGGTGACTGCCTATCCTAAACTATATGGTTTGGCTAATACAGTATTCGGCTGTTAAATAAACTACATCTTATTCAAAAAACATCATATTCAAATATGGCATTAATGGATGATCAGAATCTACTTGATTTTGATCATTTGCTACATAATTAGGCAAGGAATGCTGTAGATGTGTTAAAAAAATAAAAAAAAATAAGATTAGTTGATGTACTGTAATAGGTTGGTAAACTATCGCAAGGAGTGTGAATTGCCATTAGCATCGAAAAGGTTAAAGCTAAAGACATGGCTGTCAGCCTTCAACATAAATGCTTTAAACAAATCAAGGAGTTCTGAGGCATTACAGCTAGCTTGCCTTTTTGCTGCCGTTGTCATAGTATGGTATCTATGCTTAAGGCCACTGTCGTTAGGCTACATTAAATCCATTAAATCCCATTGTCAGTCAAGCTGGCCAATGTTCATGATGCGTACAAGCTGGAGCTGACAATTTTGATCTTTCCCTGAAACAACTTCACTGTTCTGTTCCTATCTTGTCACAACATAAATAGAGTAATATAATACATATGTCTAGTGTTCTGAAAAATCATTTTTTTTTCTTTATATTTTTATTGAGAAGGAGAATGTCATTACAAAACCCCTTTTATTGTTACTGGAACATTCTTTTCCGTATTTGTTTGAGGAATATTGTGGAAGAACATGCTACTTTTTGTGTGTTTTGAGAAGAATAGCCTTAGATGATATGATATTTCTATAAACTATTATCATTTTTGAGATTTACAAAGTCTGCACTGTTTTTTTGTCTGTGCTAATATCTTTGTTAACTATTAGTAGTGTTATGTTTTTTTTTTTTTTTTTACAATAGTAAAACTGTGCTTTAAAGGATAAATTCCAGCTCCCATATGTACCAGTATAGCATTAATGTACTTCTTTTGCAAAAATAAAACCGCTTTCCATTTATTTTACACACGCTTACCTCACAGTTTTTATGGCTGTTTAAAAGCACTGCTCCATTACTTCTGCCTTACTTCCTGGTCAGACTTTAGGTCATGACACAGGAAGGAGTTGACCAGCTGATCTCATTAGCACACACCTTCCATCATCTACCATCAGCTGGTCAACTCATTCCTTTGTCATGACCTAAAGTCTGTCCAGGAAGTAAGGCAGAAGTAATCGAGAAGTGTTTTTAAACCTCTATGAAGAGAGTGAGGTAATCCTGTGTAGAATATATGGAAAGCTGTTTTTTTTTTGTGCAAACGATGTATATTAATGCTATATTGGTACATGGGGGGTGGGTGCTGGAATTTGGAGAAAAAAAGCTGAACTTAGCCTTGAAACCAGTGAGCTGATATATAAGTTGGTATCCATCACATACAATCAGATTAAAGCTTGTATATTTATGTTGCATGATCGAAAATACAATTTGCTGCCAGGATGGTTTTAATTGGTGACTTTTTTTTCTATCTATTCATCTCAAAAGTTTTGGTGGTGTATCCATCTTCTGTTTACTTTATCTGGTCATAGAACATTCCTAATAACTGTTTAGCAGTGCAATCTTTTTGTGATTTGCATACTCTATAAAAAGCTTTAAATAAGGGGGGTTGGTAAAGTATATTTGGATAGAGATTAATGTAAGTAATCTAACAGCAGTAGATTAAAAAAATCTCCCTTGCAAGTTAGGAGCATAATGTGCTAGTGCGCACCACATACTAGCACATTATAAAATACATACCTTAAAGTGGATATAAACCCACTCTCTTTCTAAACTACTGCCATAGTGCTGATCTATAAGGATATACATGCCTCCTGCATGTATCCTTACCTGTCAAATGTCTCCTCTCTGTCTGTTATGAGACCCGAAAAACTGCAGATTCTGTGGGTGGGTCCGTTGTCCAGATCTCGGTGGGTGGAGTCGTGATGTCAGTAGACTCCCCGCCCACCTCTACACTCCCCTTGTCAACATGCATTTTCTCCTGTGTATTTCTTACATTGAACTTCTACTATGATCGCTAACATCCAGTCAAAACTCAGAAAAGTCACCACATGACTTCAGCATGCCCAAACATGTTGAGGTGTGGAGCAGCCAATCCTGTGAGAGCTGGAGAAGAAAGGAGGAAATAAATCTGAAGTACACAGAATGTCTCTCTCAGGCTGGTGCATGAGATATGTAAATCACCTGTCACTCACAGCAAGGGGGAGAAACAGACTCCTATTTCTCTGTCTGTTTTTATCTCACTAAAAAAAGAAAAGAGGATTGCTCAGAGCTTGATTAACTCTTTGTGGCAAGACTGGGCACAGATGACATGAAATGTTATACTGTACAAGGTGCAAGCCTTAATAAAAAAAAATTTGGGTTTACATCCATTTTAAAGGAGAAGTACAGCTAAAGCTCCTTTGGCTGTACTGCTGTGGATCAAAGGAGTGCAACTCTTTCTGCACACCTGTGATCCATTTTCAGCCGACAGCGGGCTGAAGCCTGCTGTCGGCTGACGTCACAGAGCCGGTCCAGGCTCGGGCAAGATGCCAACAATAAAGTCAGGATCTGCCCACAACCCTGAAACGGAACCTGGCTCAGCCTCTCAGCGAGTCGCAGAGAGCTTGAGCCAGCTGCTCCCGCCCCCTCCACAGCCCAGCACTCTAGTGGGGGGCAGAGCAAAGAGCCAGTGACTGACGGTCACCAGCTCTTTGCTCACAGAGCTCTGAGAACCAAGCGATCAGCAGTCGTTGATCACTCAGTTCTCAGTCTTAGAGCCAGCGGGGGAGAGATGTACCTAGGTAGGTATGATTTTTTTTTAAAAAGCATAACAAAACCTCAACTACTCCTTTAAAACAAAGCCCTCCAGCAGAGCGCTGTCACTGCTGTAGAAGCTTCCATCTTCACCCGATCTTGTCTTCCAGGTTTGTGGGCTGCAGCCGCTTGCATGGCTAAGCCACGTTAATGGCCACAGCACAGAGCTCTGAAGGAACAGCATGGGTATGCTCTTCCTTCAGTGCACTTGCATTGGTGAGGTCACTGGCTGGAGCAACACTGAATATTTCCTAAACAGTGCAGGCTTAGGAGATATTCCTTGTACCTACAGGTAAGTTTTATTATAAGTTTACCCATAGGTACAAGTATGCCAGCAGTGTTACTACCACTTTAAATGCAGGTAACTAAAGGCCCCTGCACTTACATATATTCATCTGCATGAGTACCCTAAGTATCCAAAACCCAGGGTGTTTGGGTATGCATGTCCTTTTTTTAATTATTTAACATTTGACATATATTCAAGACATTTGGATATATATTTTTACAATCGATTATGTCAAGCACAGCCATCAAAATACAAAACAAACAGTCCATATATGCAGAAAATCGCATATCACAATAATTTAGTAGTCTTAGCTTTAGTTCTGAGATTTTCCTGCACCATATTATCAATTCCACAATATGATGGGTGGCCTTACTGACTAGTAGTGAGGGAGGTGAGGGGGATTGAGGGTCTTGTTGGCCGCGGGAACACATGCAAAGCAGGACTTGGTGATCAGGCACCAGAGGGTCAGTGCCAGGCAGGCAGCGGGGTGTCGGGAGAATTGACAGGTGCTCAGTGCCAGGCTTACAGTGTTTTAGGAGGGATCAGCTTTTTTATGCTGCCTACAATGCAGACATGTGTGTGCAGTGCCAGGACAAGGTAATCTAGAGCCCAGGGTAAACATGCGAAACTGCCCCCCACCCCCCCTTCCCAAGATGTGTGAGCATTATATGTCAGAAAAAATGCCCCCCCCAAAAAAACACAGCACTAATCTGCAAACTTACCCCCTCCTCCCAGTACAAATCCATTCCGCTGCTGAAATCCCCCCCCAGCACAAATCTTAGCCCCCCCAAAAAAATCACTCCTCCTAGCACAAGTCATCTACCCATAAAATGTCCCCTCCTAGTACACATCTTCTCCCCCCACTTTAAATTCTCCCTTCTGGCTCAAATCCCCCCTGCTAGCATGGATTTTCTTCCCCCCAACACAGATCCCCCTAAATGACCACTCTTAGCACTCCCCCCTCCCAAATTTCCCCAAATAGAACAATACACACCCCTTGCCACCCCCCAAATTCCCCCTTCCAACACAAATCCTCCTCACCTCCTTGTGGTGTTCCTCCACTTCACATGATACCACAGCACCCAGGACAGCCACCCCTCCTGCCCTCCCCTCCCCTTGTCCCAGCCCTGTGTGTGTGCACCTGCCAGCTTAGTCAGCATTTAAATTACATTATAGTGGCAAATAGTGGCAGCTGCCTGAGAGCAGGAAATGGCTGGGGCTATAGATACAATCAGGAAGCTCTTAAAATGCAATAAACAGCAGTAAAACGCAATAACAGAATGCATTCTGCATTACTTGCCCTTGACCTCTGCACTGTGTGTAGTTGTACATTCAACTGACCCCTGCACCCTGCATTACTTACTTTTGGCCTCTGAAATCTGCATTGCATGGTACTGACCCCTGCACTCTGTGTTACTTACTCCTGGCTGTACTGTGCCTTGTATACTACTGGCATTTGTATTACTTAAGCCTGTCCCCTGCACTCTCTTACATACTATTGACCCCTGAACTCTTCATTCCCTACTTCTGAGGCCTGCACTATGCGTTGCATGCTACTAACCTCTGTGTTATGTACTCTTGACCCCTGCACTCTGGGTTACTTACTAATAACTCCTTCCTTACTTTCATTACTAATTAACAGGGCCCCGCTAGGTTATCTCTTTAAAAAAAAAGTGCACTTCACCCTGGTGATCTATGTTCTCTTCCACATTGTTCAGATTTCCATCCCTCCATGGTTGCCTACCCCTGTATTAAAGCGTGGAAATAAACAGTTACAATATTTTAAGAATGTTTAAGAAAAGTACACACATGCATTTAGGAGTCAGAGCCCGGGGATACCTTAATGCGGTAGTAAATCCAAAAGAAAATATTGATTATATTGCAGCTTACCATTTCTTATGTCGCGTACACACAGCCGTCGGAATAAACTCTGAAGGTTTCTCCGACGGAACTCCGATGGAATTCCATTCAAACCAAAGTTCCACCAAAGTCCGACCCTCAAGAATGAGGTGACGTACAACACTTACAACGGGACTAAAAAAAAGAAGTTCAATAGCCAGTAGCCAATAGCTTCCGTCTCGTACTTGCTTCAGAGCATGCGTTGTTTTTGGTACGTCGGAACAGCATACAGACGAGAGGTTTTCCCGATAGGAATTGGTTCCGTCGAAATATTGAGAACATGTTCCATTTCTAGGTCCGTCAGAATTTTCCGGAAAAAAAGGCATACACGCAATCGGAATAAACGATAAAAAGCTGCCGTCTGACTTTTTCTGTCGGACATTCCGCTCGTGTGTACGCGGTTTTAGATGTGATTTCCACATTAATTTTCTTACTTCTGTTTTCATCCAGTGATCTGGCCAGTAAGCTTGTTGTTTTTCAAAAGAACAAGCTCTCCAGCAAAATGTATTAGTTGCTGAGATGAGACAAACAATTTAACACTAGGGGTGCTTACAATGATCACCTTTTATTTATTTATGTCAAACCTTTATTCTAAAACAGTGGTTCTCAACCTGGGGGTCAGGACCCCCTGGGGGGTCGAATGACGATTTGCCAGGGATCACCAAATCCTGTGCTGTTCCTGAAGCTCTCCCAGCTTTTTCGCGGCCGTCCAGTAGGGCTGTCCCTGGAGCCTATGGCCACCAAGCTGGGCTGTTCCTGGAGCCCGTGACCGCCCAGCTGGGCTGTTCCTGGAGCCCGCGGCCGCCCACTCAGCCTCTTTGCAGCTGCCCATTCAGTTCACAGCATGGGTGGGGGGCAGAGACTAGAGGTCAGTTGACTGGTGAGGAATGTGAAGTGGGAGGGGCTGGAGAAGACCCCATCTTCTGATTTTGGCATAGGTGTCACTGCTGCGAGACACCACAGAGCTGGAGACACAGTGAGTAACACTACCTGTGATTAGAGTTGCCATTAAAAGTCCCCACTACAGTTCTCAGATCAGCAGATGACCTTGATCAAGAGCACCTAAGTTGGCTGATCAGAACTCCCCCCAGCATTGCCAGTCATCCCTACTCCCCACCAGCACTGCCACTCATCCCATTCCCCCCACCCCCCCTCCAAGGAGTAAGAGAAGGAAGAAAAAAAAGGGGAGAGAAAAGAAAAAGGGAGAGAAAGAATAAGACAAAGAACAAGAAAGACAGCTAAAGAGAGGGATGGGGAAAAATCCCCAAAAAATTAGGATAGAGAGGGATAAAAGGGAAAGAAAGGAGAACAAAGAAGGAGTGGTACATCCTAAAATGTACCATAAGGAGTTTTAATACTGTACAAGTGGAAGGGACTCAGGGAGCGCTAAATGTCCATGGGTTAGGGGCGCTAATTACTTGTCTTTACAAGGCAAGGTAATTTTACTGTTAGGGGTCCCCACAACTTGGGAAATTTTATCAAGGGGCACTAAAAAGGTTGAGAACCACTGTCCTAAAAGGAAAAAAAATACTGTTTTCATTAACTACTTATAAAGTGTGAGGTGGAATTTGGCTTCAGTTTGTTAGTATATCTAAATCTGTTGGTACATCGAACACTTCCCTCCCCCCAGACTGACAATGCTGCTGTCCAAAGGTGCCCCATGTGCTTATTGATCCAGAGTGGGGGTACTTTAATACAGTAGGTGTGTTACTAGCCAAATTACCAGGTGAAAACAGAGAGAAAAAAGCCAAAAAACAAAAAGAAAACTAATGTAGTCACTACACCAAATGATTAATAAGCTGCAATGTATTACATTTTTGGTTTTGGGCTTAAGAAAGCTTAATAACAAAGAGAGTAGGTAATTAATCATGGCTGCACTCAAAAATAAATGATGTATTACACATTAAATTTAAACAGAGTTAGCATGAATTTGTTTTTATCTAATTAGTTAACTGCTGCATGTCCAACTGCTATTTTTGGTGACAGATTCCTTTTAATGTATACATAACACTTCTATTGTACCATGTAGATTTAGAGGTTTCAGAGGTCTTATTCATTGATTAACAAATATTCATGCCTGCTGTTTTTTAATTTACATTTTAAATGACTGCTATGATACAAAACTTGTTACCAGAACTTCTAACACATCAAATAAAATGTACACTTACGGATTTGGTGAGTCAATAATTAGGGGTTGATTTACTGTAGGCAAATAGGCTGTTCCTTTGCAAGGGAATTTTACCTTACTTATAGTGTATGCAGCAAAAATTTGTGCAAAAATACTTGCATGCAAGAATAATTTAAAAAAAACACATGATTGGATAATGGATTTGGATAAAGTTAACTCTTTAGTTGACTTGATTATGCCGTGACAATTATATAAATATCACTCTATGGACAGATGACATTTTTAGGGCTAGTACACAGCAAACTTGTGATTTTAACTTCAGATTGTAAAGCCCTTTTGATAGCTGCGCTTGAATTATGAACTTGCGTTTACTAATAGATCACATTGCTCCAGAGAAGCCATTATAAATGTATCTCAAACACATCCTAAACTGTTCTCAAACATGCACTATTTTGTCAAAAGTATTGGAACGCCTACCTTTACAAGCACATGAACTTTAATGGCATCCCATTGTCCCTAGGGTTCAATATTAAGTTGGCCCACCCTTTGCAGCTATAACAGCTTCAACTTTTCTGGGAAGGCTGTCCACAAGGTTTAGGAGTGTCTAAGCCTAACCCCTAAAAAACAATGCCACACCATAATCCCCCCTCCACCAAATGATTTGGAGGGGTGACCCAATACTATTGGCAAGAAAGTGTATCTTAAGCTGGCCACATACCTAACACTCTGAATGAACAATCTGTATACCATATGCTTTACATTTACCAAATCAATTTTATGTAAAGGCCTACCTAAACTATCCTTCAATTTGTATTAAATTTGTATTAAACAAGGCAGGCCCTTGCATTACATCTTTGTTAGATCTAAAGGAGATTGTACAATCCAATTGTTATGTGTGTGCCATTTTTAAACTGACCTCTAGCTGATTTTACTCTCAGTCTACTTTTTTAATTTAGCTTTCTTCTGAGTCTAAAACATATGATGACATTGTAACATACAGTGACATTGCAAAATTACTATAAAAGCTTTAACAACCCATTTTATTTTGTGGCCCAAAATGACAGGGTAGCATTTTCGGTGACTCCCAACTGTCAGTTTGCCGTTGTTTTTGGAATCTCTAAATAGAAGATAAAAACTTCTTATGAGGGTACTAAGTAATAGTCTGAGACACTAACAATTTATTATGGTTCCAATGTGCTGGTTATTTTTTTTAGAGTCTATGAAATGGTGTTAAGGTGTGTCTTAAAGATCTTCTTTGGAGGTTTTTAAATAAAAGCGGTTGGGAACTGAATTAGTAAATTAGCTCCATAGAATAGTATGCAATGTAGATAAAAATGTATATTTGTTGCCCATAGATGCTAATAATATTCTAGCAGTTTTCTAAAGTGAATTCCTGTTGGGTATGAACAAACAAATGTGCATACATTTGACTCAATAATCAAACTTGCTGCTCTCCAAGTGGTATCTTAAAGTGGTTGTAAAGGTAAGAGTTTTTTCCTACCTTAATGCACTCTATGCACTTTTATGCATATAAAAACCTTTGAAGTGCAGCTCCCTCTGCCCCCACCCCTTAATACTCACCTGAGCCCAATCTCGGTCCAGCGCTGTGCACTCTGCAGCAACTGTTTTCCTGCCTTCCAGCTCCCATAGGCTTGGCTGAGTGCAGCGGGAGCCATTGGCTCCATCAAAATCTGTGAGCAGGGAGCGAGGGGCAGGACCAAGTCGAGCTGTGTGTCCGATTAGACGCAAGTAGTCCGGCTTGAGAGCAAGCCCACTCGAGTGCCCCCATAGGAAGCTGCTTTTGGCACTTGGCAGGCTGGGGGAGCCAGGAGTGCCAGTGGGGGGGACCCAAAAAGAGGAGGATCAAGGTTGCTCTGTGCAATTCAATTACACAGAGCAAGTAAGTACCCTGTTTCCCCGAAAATAAGACCTAGCGTGATTGTCAGTGATGGCGGCAATATAAGCCCTACCCCCCAAATAATCCCTACTCTGTTTTCCTGAAAATAAGCCCTACCCTGAAACTAAGACCTACAAGGACTTTGACTAGGGCTTATTTGGGGGGGCAGGGCTTATATTGCAGCCATCACCGACAATCATGCTAGGTCTTATTTTTGGGGAAACAGGGTATAACATGTTTGTTATTTTAATGAAAAAAAGATGTTACCGTTAATATTACTTCAAGACTATCAGGCAACACAAAGTTTAATGAGTAAGTGAACAGTGCAACCAACCAAATTACAACTTTTACAACTTGCCAGTAAACAACTATTGCCAGTAAAAGCATGTTTGACAATCCTTGGTGCACTGTAAATCCAAGAACACATTTAAGTAGTAAACTAAAAAAAAAAAAAAAAGCACCAAAGTGCAGCAGGTATTATAGAACAATATTTAATTAAAGCGGAGTTCCACTTAAAAAAAAAATTAACAGTCAGCAGCTACAAATACTGCAGCTGCTGACTTTTAATAGTTGGACACTTACCTGTCCCAGCATCCAGCGATGCAGGGGAACTAAGCCCCGCTCATCTCCCCCTCCTCTCTGGGATGCCGGCATTGTCACTGTGGGCGCCCGGCTGTGGCTTCACAGCCAGGCACGCACTGCGCATGCGCGAGCCACGCTATGCGCTGTGACTGGTCGGGCAATCATGTCCCAATCAAGACATGTCCCAGATGATTGCCAAGAGGGAGGGCGGAGAGGTGATCTTCCTTCCGGTGCCATGGGTGCGCCAGGAGGAAGTGGGACCTGGAACCCTCTAAAAAGAGGGTATCCGCCCCCCCCATAAAAATGACATGCCAAATATGGCATGTCAGGGGGTCACCTTCCCTTAAAGCGGGTGTTCCATTTTTGGGTGGATCTCCACTTTAACTGAAATGTAAAAAAGTGATATTGAACTTACAATAATTCCACTTGGGTCAGGCCTATCACTATCCACAAATCTAACAATTTCCCAAAATTATGAAGAGAAGGCAGTCTATCCTCCTCTAGCCAGCCTGGGGATGGGGTCTGCAGATGTGAAATCCAGCTATGCATTATGGGATCTGCAATAAGGCCTGTCATTGGGTGTACTGTGAGGATCTCCTACAGCTACTAATGCTTTTCATAGTACCTACCCCTTCATCAGAATGAACTGGCCAGAGAAGGGTATAGTGCCTCCTGTATGACAATTTTTTTAGAGTTTTTGTATACTGTGATGTGCCCAGCCATGTGGGATTACTGTGAGTGTAATATCACTTTTTAAAATGTTAATGACTTAAAGCGGAGTTCCACACAAAAATGGAACTTACGCTTTTCAGAACCCTCCCCCCTCCGGTGTCACATTTGGCACCTTTCAGGGGGGAGGGGGGTGCAGATACCCGTCTAAGATAGGTATTTGCACTCACTTCCGGCATAGACTCCCATGGGAGTCTATGCCTCTTCCTGTCCCTCCGCGCTGTCTCCTGGGAAACACACAGCTCCCAGGAGATAGCGGGGACCAGTTACGATGCGCAGCGCGACTCGCGCATGCGCAGTAGGGAACCGGGAAGTGAAGCCGCAACGCTTCACTTCCTGATTCCCTCACCTAGGATGGCGGAGGCAGCTGCAGAGAACCGAGTGGGTTCTCGGCGTCGCCTGCCGACATCGCTGGACCCTGGGACAGGTAAGTGGCCATTTATTAAAAGTCAGCAGCTGCAGTATTTGTAGCTGCTGGCTTTTAATATTTTTTTTGGGCGGTTTAGGTGGACTCCCTCTTTAAATGCTGTTCTACACTATCCAGTGCACTATGGCTTTTTGTATTGTTATAAACAAATATAGATAGGGCTATTGATCAGCGAAACCTATAAAATAAATAATAGAAACTTAGCATTAGGTAAATGGTGCAAATGCCTTTTGTAAACAGATCACATAGTCCTATGCTCATTACTTAATGATTGTTTGCCTGGGAGGGTTACGTTCTAAAACGCTGCATCTCCTGAGAAGAGTGTGGAAAAGACCATAAAAATAATGCCTTTTTCTGGTTCAATGTAATGATTTTCTTGAGGACATAATTAAAAAAAAATGAAACTGAAAAATATTGCATATCTTCTTTCCTCCTGTTGACTGGAAATGCTTTGGGAAAGTGAGGCATGCAGCGGGGATGATAATGCTGTCATGTTTGATTTGGACTGTATTCTCTCTGTTGTTTGAAGCTGAGATAAAATGCAGTATGTGCCTGACCCATTTTAGCAGCCCATTATAATAATTTCACTGTCGCATGGCCACCGAGTTAATGTACTTACAAATGACAGAGAAAGTGTGTTACATGACCTTAGGGTTTTTCTAAATGAAATGACGTAGTAGATTATATATCAAAGATTGGTTAAAGACAGCATCTTTTCAATCTACCTTCTTAAGTGCTATTGTCTATGAAGGATATTTAAAAGAAACATAATTTATTATGCATTTATGTGGCATGTTTTGTAAGGTTGGTGTATTTTTTATTATGTCTGATTGAAATAAAATGGAAATCATTTTTTTATGCTGCTAACAAGCTGCATTGGTTTCTATTTTAGCTTGCTTGTTCTCTGCTTTAATTATTTAAAATTAATAATTCTAAATCGCACTTAATAGTGTCTGATGTGCTGAATTGATTTATAAAAAAATATTTAAAAAAAAAGTTATATATATATATATATATATTACTACATATTTCAGCATGATCCAGGAAGTAACAGTCTTTGGGTCACTCTGAACCCCAAAATTCCCCATCTATCAGAGGGACACCGCTTGACTTCAGTTGTGCTAAGAACTTGCAATCACAAAGTAGCAGAAAAGATCACGTCTATTATTATTATTATTATTATTATTATTATTATTTAAGGTACATTCACATCGGTCCCTATTTATATCTACCATTATTGTTGCTAATTCATATTATATAACCTATTAGATAATACTTTGTGGAAAATATTGCACCGTTTTTAACTGCCTTGTCCATATTCAGTTAAGAATTCTTAAAGCCCTTATGCAGTTTGGTAGCACTTCGTTTATCCCAGTAACAAAGGTAGCACAGCTTAAAACGGGGCTCTCTTCACATATGTCTATTGTGTCTGCTAACTTTTGCTATGAACTAGTAAATTGTATTTATTCATTTTTATTTATTACAGGCACTTATATAGCATAGTCAATTTATGCAATGCTTTGCATATATTATACATTCACATCAGTCCCTGCCCTCAAGGTGCTTACAATCTAAGGTTTCTAACTTACATTTGTTCATATACATACTAGACCCAATTTAGACAGAAGCCAGTTAACCTACCAGCATGTTGTTGGAGTGTGGGTGGAAACCCACGCAGGCACAGGAAGAACATGCAAGCTCCAGCCAGGTACTACTGTAGTTGGGATTCAAACTGATAACCTTAGTGCTGCTTGGTGGAAGTACTAACCACTTATCCACTTTGCTTCTTCCACTAGTTTAATTGCCAATTTATATTTATTGGTGTGCTAGCAACTATATGTTTAGTTGTGCCTTTGAGCGTGAATTCTTTTGTTATTATAATTCAAGATGTATGCAATATTTAATTTTATGAACTATCCGTTTTGATCTAAAATTTATAATACGATAAAATAAACTGATGTTTTGCGTTGCTTTATAAAATTGTACAATGGTTTGCATCTGACATCTTGTCTATTTTTTGGCTTTGTGGGAATTCTAGGTTAGACAAACACATTCTCTCTTCTCATAGTGAATGTTTTCTGAATTCAGTATCAATTCTATAGGCAAGTATGGATTATCAAATTTAGAATTTCTAAAACGATCAGATCGTGACTTCGACTTTTTTTTTTTATTCTGAGAGTAGTATCATTGTTAAGTGTCCATAGGCAATCAGAAAGTAAAAATAGACCACAGTTGCATTATGCAAGAATTCTTTTACAGTAAATATAAAAGCTTGTGAGCCATGCTTCTTATAACTACTGTGGTTTGATTGAACAATAGTTAACTGGATGAAAATTTCTAACCAACCACCAGATTTTTCATCAGATTTCTTTTTAGTTTACTTGCTGTAGTTTTTATGACACCATAAATACCCCGAATATCAAGTAAACTTGTAAAAATGACAGTCATTGGATGATGGGCACCTTACTCAGTACGACTGATAGATATCAGTGAGTCATTGATATTGCCCAAAAGGGCAATATCTCCAGAGCCTCTCCCATCCTCTGGAACTCCATGCCCCGGTATGTTCGATCAGCCCCTAACCTGTCCACCTTTTGGAGATCCCTGAAAACTCATTTATTCAGGGAAGCCTATCCCACACCCACCTAATAACTGTCCCTGAGCCACCCCTATCAAACCATTCCCCACAGCTATTACCTTTCGTACCACCACCCCCTACCTTTAGAATGTAAGCTCTACGAGCAGGGCCCTCCTGTCCTTTCTGTATTGAACTATACTGTAATTGTGCTGTCCCCCCTCTACATTGTAAAGCGTTGCGTAAACTGTTAGCGCTATATAAATCGCGTATAATAATAATAATTTACATAACAAATTAAGATATTCTTTTGCATCCTAGCTCTCTCAACACACCCACTGGGAACAACTTATATATTTTGCTTTCTACAAAACTAATATAATTTTAGAAATTTTAATTGAAAAACTATATATATAAAAAAAAAACTGCATTGTATAAAAGTTCCCTAAATCAAATTCTTCACAGTAAATAAAAATCTGCAACAATATATGTTTAGTTGACAGTAACATGTTGAATTGTTTTTATTGCATTCAATAATATATAATGTTGCACATTTTATATATCTTTAAGACAATCTATATGCAATTGGGTAGCACTAGTTTTATCTGTTTCAGATTTCAAAGAGGTTTTTCTGTTTTTGTGGTCTGTGTCCATCTAAGTACATATTCTACTTTACCTGCAGGGTCTGTATAAAATAAATAGTCAGAGTCTAAGTTGATTGAGTTGAGCTAGAGCCCTGAAACAGAGCTTCAAGCTGTTGGAATAGAAAAATTATACTCCAGGCTATAAGTGCTGGGCTTTATATATATGTCTAGAATCATTATTCTTAATATTTTAGAACAAGACCTAGAAGCTAGGAAAAAAAAGTCTTTGTGAAAGCATGAATATATGCACAAAATCTATGTCAAGTACTAACTCTTCATGAGACATAAATATTACCTTCCTTTTAATTTTGGGGCATAAAATATTTTATATTGCACTTTAACAGGAAATGTACATTTTATGTGACATTCACTCCAGCCATTCATGTATATCTCATTTGCAAATTAATGAAAAGGACTAAATATTTTTTGTTGACACTTTTACGTTGGATTGAAGAAGCTTGTTATATGAAAATAATAATACGGGATGCATTTTTCTAAGTAGATTTAATATTGGACATAAAAAGGAAAATACTATAGGCTAGGTTCCCTTTCTCTGTATTGTTTTGGAAGTTTTACTACAGGCTTCTTAGGCAGAAGTCCAGGGATTAATTTATGGTACCCATGATGTTTTCCGATGATGACTTCCTGCTTCACCATGGTAAATTCTTGTGATCCACCACTTTTTGATATTGTGCAGATGTATTTTAAACATTTCACTCAACAGTAGTATGTGTGCTCAGCCCCGTACTGCTACCATGTATAGACTGTTCATGTAGCAAGTGGTAAGTGGTTTACCTTGGAAAGTGTATATACACTTAGCTTTATAAATTAATTCAAACTGCAATAAGGAAAAAAACTTTTTAAAGTTTAAACCTAAACTCCGGGCAGGTTTAACCTGCCAAAGTGTTTGTATTTCTGTCCATCTGTTCCTAAGACAGCACAGACAGGTGAAAGATATCCCTTTTAACTAAGGAATACATTGGTGTTTTCTCTTTGCCCCAAGCCTGCTGACTGAACAATTATAGAGCAGCAGCTGACTGTTGAGGTCATGCCTTTACTCACTCCTCCTATTACCACCTTGCTTTCCAACACGTTTGCATGCGACACATCTGATTGGCTCTCAGTTCTGCCCCTTTCTTTCCCAGTCTTGGTGCTATTGTATGGAAGATTGCAAGACTCTAATAACCAAGTCAATTTCAGGCACTTACATTAACTGCATTAAAACATATTTATGTCTGTCTGGGGTTCAGCTTTACGTACACAGAGACTAGACTTGGTGAATGCCAGCTTCTGGACTTCATTTCATATTTGACCTTCATGCTTCTCACTGTGCCCTATAAAGTATTTATAGTCCTGTTCTGCTTTGGGCCCTTATAGACAAAATAGTGTGTAATGTGTGTCTATAGCCAAACCTTTTTTGGGATTTTGGATTGGGTAGGGTTAGAACCTAAGTACTTTTTTTTTCTTTCTGTGTCCCATTGGGAAGATTCATGCTCCTTTTTTTTCTGATTACCAATACAACAGGGCAAAAAGAGATAGCTGATCCAACATTTTACAGAGGTCTGTGTAGAGATTTAATTTCACTTTGGGAAGACTTTTTCTCATGTCACTCGGGGTTCAAAACCTCTCAGTTTATTGTTTGTTGTATGTGTACCGTCAGGGAGATCTTACTTTACTTTTTGTCCCAGATACACAACCAGAAGTGAAAAAGAGATCTTTCCAAAGCAAGGAAAATCCCCCTCTCAGAAAGTTTGATTTTCCCTCACCTCCTGCTCTTGTGACCACTCCAAAATTCAGAATTTTTGATTATCTTTCTTTACTAGAGACAAGTACAAAATAGAAAGG